>JAQIXG010000163.1:0-41270 GCA_034700105.1 Oconnorella tubifera
ATGTTGTGAATGATTGTGTGAATGAAAGTTTATTTTTTAGCTAGTCATGTTACAACTGACGTTAACATTAACAATCCAACATAGCTAAAAAAAAATTTAACACTTCCTGGGGGGGGCTTCAGCCCCCCCAGCCCCCCCCTGGGTGCGCCCCTGTACACATCGTATCAAAAACGAAAAGAGAATTATAGTAAGCTTTAACTCATAATCTCATTAAAATGATGTATAAGCTTTAGCTGAGGCAGGAAATTTTACTATAATTAAACTTTATCGAATTTTGAGAAAGTTTAACATTATGACAATCACTTTGTATAATTGAAGATAGGTTAAGATTTTTGACTGACTTCAAATTTTGACGAAAAAGAATAATTTTTGCATTTAGTAATATTTCATTGGAGAGAGAGAGATTATATTTTAAAATCCGAAGCTAAATTGTTTCAGTTATTTTTTTAAATCAAATAATAATCGAATACGAAACAATATTAACAAATAATAACAACAGTTCATAAGTAACAGACTGTTGCGTATAATAAAATCACGTGAAAAGTATTTCTTTCTAAAAAATGTTATGTGTCAACAAAGTATTGTAAACAAACACTTTGCAACTCGATTTATTTTACACACAAGTTTTGTTTTCATTGAATCGAGCATCAAACTATCAAAATATTTTCGAGGTATTTTATCAATGAATTGAGTCTTGCATCCAACGCATCGTCCAAGTTGTAGAGGAAGAATCAACGGGAGGTGGTTCATCGGATATCCGGTAGATGTCAGCAGCAGAATTCCGGGAAAATTTTACGACCCAAGGATTTCATCCGGACAGACATCTTGAAGTACGTTAGAGTGGTTTCTACCCGGATATAATGGAGTCGGATTCCTAATAAAGTCCATCATTGATTAGTAGAATGAAGCGATAAAGATTCTTCTATGCAGCAGATAGTTGTACTTTCAGCAGTAATTGTAGAATTTCATTTTGTAGGCTACATTAGATTGAAAATAATGTTGTTTACCAAACGTTATGTAAATATTGAACTCGGTATTTTAACAAGAATCAGTGAATTATATTATAATTTGACTATTTTAAAACAGTTTTTTTATTACGATTTGTATATTTTGTTGTGACATTTAAGATATTGTATAAAGTCTATGAACAGTATACAATACGATTTTAACAAAATGTCACGTTCCTAACATTAGAAATTAGAAAATTTATAAATATTTCACAAAAGAATAACAAATATATGCAAATAAATGTACATTAAAAACAATTAAATAATGAACTTTTTATTGAGTATATTTGCACAGTCCTACGCGAAATATTTCTCCTGCATTTGTGCACAAAAATCATTTCATATGTTTTAATTGTCGACAATATTTCCACGAAAAATACATCAAAAATCGATATATAGGTTATATGCGGGGAGCCTATACGCTTCCCGCATTTAACCTATATACATATATTATGATCATAGTTATAGCCCGTTACGTCATTTGTAAAACAATCTATTTGGTGCCAACTACAGGAAGGGGGGGGGGATATACAATCAACCCAGTTGAAATTTCAGAAAAGTATTCATTTTTTATATACAATTACGTTCAGTGGAGCGAGCAAGGGGGGGGGGTTGTGGAGTTATAAACCGCCCCTTGACTTGAGGTAAGAAAAATTATTTTATGCTGGCAAAAATGTGAACAATTTTAAGTAATAAACCAACAAAAGAAAGGTCATCACGCCAATGTTTTGAAATAAAAATGCATAGTCAATTCCTGGCTACGCCACTGATTGTTTAGGTGGAGTAGCTAGAGTCAAATTATAATTCACTACAGTTGATAACTAAATATTTTGCAAATGTAATGTTTAGATGTTTCAAAATATAATGTTGTAAACACCTCGCATTCTTAAAAATACACTGATGGAAATAATAAAAATTCACAAAAAGCACAGCCAACAAAACGGGTCAACAAAACGGGTCTTCGGTATTAAAATTTAAGACTCATTTTAAATAAATTATTTATGGATTTTATTCAGCAAACTCTTTAAACATATAGTATAATTTAGATTAAAAGTTAATGATAAATTTTAAATGTCAAATATTATATACTTCACATTTAAAATTTATAATAAACTTTGAATGTAAGTTAGGCCTAGGTGTATTATATTTTTAAAGAGATAACTGTTAGATAACTGATAACTGACTCAGAAAACTGATAAAATTTATCATTTACATAAAGAAGACTTACTTATTAAGTAAGTATTCTTTACGTAAATGATAAATTTTAAATGTGAGGTATGTAAGTAAGTCTTTTTTATCATTGACAATCTTTTATACAGATCATATAAGTTTCACTCTTCTCATAAATAATACTTTCAGACCTTATACAGTTAAAACAACTTCAAATCTCATTAAACATCATCGAACAAAAGTCAAGTGCTCAATTACCTAATTATGTATTTTATAAAAAGTGCAGAAAGCTATCGAAACACTTCCTGGATTCGAACCATGATCATTGGCTTACAAGTCAGTTATTCTAACGACAGCTCTAATTTGCCTTGATAAATATTTATAATTTCTGGTACCCACAAATTTAACTTCAATTTCTTTATAAGCTCCATTTATTGCGTTCATCCTATTATTGGAAATGCAAATAAAAGTCAATTTGCGTTCGCAACATTGCATCCTCATATAGTGACTGCGCTATTATAGCGATTATTAATCTTACTTAGTTTCTATTGAAACTCAAATAGACCCCGCATAGTTGTTTCTACAACATCGGCATTTTTTTACCTAATTCGAGGTTAATTAAAAAAGAACCTACCACAAATCTACTTTTTGTCCTACATATTCGGTCTTGTAAATTTATTAGCCTTAATTATAACGTAAACTTGATTAAAACAAAAATGTGTATAGACTAGTACAGCCAGAAGAGCCTGAAAGCATTTTGTTCACTTTTCACTTTTTAAAAATTCAATATCACCATTATCAATGTAAGCGATTAAAAAGGTCATTTGTCTTCCAACTCATTTTTTATAAAACTTGTCACCTACTCACTGCTTCTATGCAGCTATTTATTAAAAGATGTTTTGTAATTGCGTATCTCTGCCACTTGTCCATTTCGTAAACTGTATTAGAAAAGTGTAAAAATATTAAAAGTATTAACTATATAGTATTAACGGGATGATGAGTTAACGAGAAAAATATATAAAACATAACATAGTATACAGCAAATGAGTACCAGTAATGAATAAATAATATTTCATTAACAAGTTTTGATTTCTAAATCACTGATTCTATTATCATTATAATTAAATCTCTAATTTCTCAGTAAACTTGCACTCTTGCACCTGGCCTTGCAACTTGCCATTGTTTTCTGTCGTAACAAAGAAAATTGTACCTCGATTTATTATTTGACGGGCCTACTTTAATATTTTCTAGCTAAATCCAAATCTGATATATTCAATGTAATAATTAATCTCTATGTAGAGAATACAATGCCACGGTCCATATATACAATAAATAACAAAGTCGATATTTATTTATTATTATTAGTCACAAGTTTAATTAAGCGATTATTATGATTTGATAATAACTGATCGGCATTATCCAAAAGCTTAGAACAGTAAATAATAATAATTTCATAATATTATTATCATAATAATATTAAAAGTTGGTTACTCATTATAAAACATTACTACAAATTAATATTTACTCAATCAAAACAGGAAAAAAATTATCATCAAAAAAGCAAAAACTTCAAACCTTAGACGTGAAAATGGCCATCCTAAATAAAACTTATCCATTACAATTTCAAATGAAATAAGCGAAAATCTGTGAATTATTAAATAGGCCTAGAATAATTACTACGATCAATTTATAACTCGCTGTAGGCCTATAATAAATCCACTAGAAAGTCTAAATATTTAATTGGCAAAAAATATCTTGCTCATTTAGGCCATAGATATATGATGTTGATTATTTGTATAAGAAACGGAATGAATAATAGAAGTTGTCATTTAAACGATAATAAAAAAACTGACAATTTCAGTTACAGTTGGCCACAGAAGTATATCATAAATCATATTTAACGTTGTGCCAATTAAGTAATAAGGCTGTCTAGTGGTTCAGAACAGAAACTCTTCAACACATTCCGATTCGCTATAGCGAATTAATCGAAGATAAAAAAAATACATCAAGTTTGAATTAAAATTTGAATGTAAGTGAAGTTAATTTATTTTAGTTTAAATGCAGACTTTTATTTTATAAAATGTAACATATACATAAGATATACATAGAATAAAAACCGAATAATAAAACAGTTTTAAAACGATTTTAAAAACAATAGTTTAAGCAAGTATTGTAATTAAACTATGTTTGAAACAAGTTCGAAAATGTCTTCAACTTTTTAATGTCTGATAGGTTATTTGTTACCGGTACAGTACAAGTCTCGTTTCTGATATTTTCTCTCTTTCCGTTTCTCTGTCCGTTTTGTTGCAGAAAATCAATTTTACTATATTCATGATATTTTCATGTGATTTACCCACTACATAATTTAAACAATTAGAAACAGCGACTGTAAACAATCACAAATAAAGGTAAACGTTAGTCATGATTAAAAAATGCATCTTAATTCCTTAAATTAATCATTACATTAATTATTACAAATGGCAAGTTCAAAATTAAATTGTACAAGTTCAGATTCCACTATTTACTAATAATATAATATTAATGATTTACTAAATGGACTGAATCCACGATCAAGAATAAGATTCATCAAGTATTAAGATTAAAGCTACATTATCACAATGTAATATTTTTAGTTATATAACCAACACTTCAGAGACATTTGACTTTGTGATAAAACTATAAAGTGCATCTCGCTGTTTTCAAAATGTTAACCCATTTACAAATTTATGATACAGCGAAGCAGCATACCGTCTATTAAGATATCATAAAAATGACATGATGCTGAACATGACATTAAATAAAGACGTCGTTATGTCTGATAATAGTAACCTTAAAAACTGCTCACATGTTATAATCAGCAACTTGTCAAATTTAAAAGCCCTGTTTACAGACCTTTTTAGAATATTGAAATAATTCAACGAGTTAAACTGTTTATAAGATTTCAGTTCTAAAAATGTCGGTAAAACGAATTCCGTAGAATGTAATCCTGATTTTATTTATCGAGTTACATTCTACAAACAATTAACGTTAATTGACATCAAGATAAATGATAATGATAACCGATAATGAGATAAGACTTACCATTACCGACATCGTATTGTCATTTTCTAATATGTTGTAACAAGTTCTCTGTAAATTAGACTGTAATACGTTCAAAATTTTATAATTTATCCTTATTTCAAATGAGTATACTTTAGTTATTTATGAGCAAACCGATTAACCAACTTATTAACCTTTATACAATTTGATCTTCAATGTAAGATCCAACTTTTAAATTTGATATCAGGGACATACATATTAGAGAGTAGGGTTACTGATATGAAAGTCCAAAATCGGTCTTTAAAGAACAACAAGGAAGACAGTAAATTATGATAAAATAGAAACTATTTGTCATAAGTGATCGCTTCTACATAATAATATATATCAAAATATAGTTATTAATGAATTGCAGTTGTGAAGGACAAAACTGTCTAATAATTTAATACAAGGTGACAAATAAAATCTTCAATTATTGACCAAAGTACTCCAGGAAGAACAATCACTCTTTATAAGTTTGTGAAAATTAGGACAAATTAATCAACACTTAGTATAAATAGCATTGTGCGCTTTCATTTCGTAGCATTGAAATCATTGTTTTAAAATTATTTTAGTAATTAAAGAAACCAATACGAGATTTTTAATAGATTTTTGTCACATTGGAAGGTATCTCATCTACGAAAATAACTGTCCTTAACCGTAAGTAATTATTGTAGGCTAATTTATTATTTGTTAGTAAATTACAATGGAGAAATAATTAAGAAATAAACTGAAAAGTTAATATTTTATTCCTTTCAAACTATTTTAGAAAATTGATTGTAGTAAATATCATGGACAACTCCTGAAGAGTAGACCTACTTATTGTTAACAATAAAATTCTAATGAATTTAATAATATTAAAATAAATACATAAACAGTTATAATTATTTGTACACTTTATGAATTAAACTTTTGAAAGATCAAAAATCAAATCAGATATTTATGTTAGCGAATGTACTAATAAGCTGTAATAAGCTCTAATGAACGAATAATCTCTAATAGCCCTGGATCTATATTGTTTATAGTCTCATTGAATGCATTTTTTGACGTTTCATTTATAACAATTATACAAGTTAACTATTTTAAATCTATAATGATTTAAAATTTCATTTTTTAAAGTTAGGACTGAGTTAGTTTCAAGATAAATTACGATCTCAATTATAAAAATAGCTTTTGTTATTAAATATGAAAGGAAATATTAGCTAAGTCTGGTCCACATTTGAAACATAATTTATTCAAAGCATTAACAACTCAAGCACATCTAATTCGGGCTACTTTTTCATATTGTAAATAATATATTATTATGCCAGCTACCGAAACAAGTAACTTGGCCATGATTAAACTTTTCCTTCTTGATATTAAGAATTAATATAAGATATTAATCATAAAAACAACTCTGTGCTTATTCAATTGAAATAGTACTTTAATGTTTTATATCAGCCACTGATAAAAGTAGGATACTATTCTATAAGTATTTCCTATTGTCATGAGGAAAGTAAATCAATAAAATTATTAAAGTACTGTAGCCGAATTACTACATCCCTCTACTTTGTATTATCGTTTAATTCAACAGATAATATTGTGATTAATCATACGCTTTAAATAGACAATTAAGAACGTGTGAAATCTATTAATAAACCGTTAAATTAAAAGCACTACTAAAGATTACAAGTATAATTAGCTTACATAATGTTTTAGATTGTTGTGCAGAATATTTAGTTTAAGTTATCCAAGAAGAGGCTATAAGTTATTACGACTAAAATCATTTATAACATAGATATTAAATAGCATATATGATTATAGTATTAGTCTTGAACCGCAAATATACAACTATGTCTATATATATATCTTGTACAATATATTGTTCAAGGTTTTATGGAAATAATATGTATTTACTAAAATATCTATTTGCTAAACAGATTCTATAAACTGTATGATTAAGTTAATTCGGCCAAGTTTTAACAAACGCTATAAATAAATTTCTTAATAAATATCAAGTTATTTCAATAATCAAATAAATAGATTAATAAATTATAGTCATACTAGGAAGATTAGTATAATATGATCCACTTCGTATACTTAAATAAATCATAAAGTCTCTCAATTATTTCCAGCTATGCACGGTCAAACTTTTTTCGGTATTTAAACAGTATTTACATGATTGGCACGATTTTATTTTATTTCCATCAATGTGCATTAATAATAGGTTCACTGATTTGTTGTTTGTTAATAATAGAAATTATTGCGTACAAAGTACACAATAATTAAACTTATCGCCTTCTCTTGTATTAAATTAGATTCATATGAATATTTGCAAGACGATTATTGTTAATACTCTTACGCTTAGTATATTATATATATAGGTTTCTTATTAAACTTTTAACAAAGCTTAGTTACAATAAATAAGCTTATAAATATCTTAGAATAAATAAACAGCATTGATAACGGCTTATCGACATGTCGTTATAATTGAATGGTTGTTTTATAACATAATAACACTTGTTATGAGCTACCGTATTAAAATATATTATTGTCAATAGTAGGTTATATAGCAATAACAATATTTTGATCTCTTATTTAGGTAAATATAAATTTTATCGAAAAATTCAAAACAAAGAAAAGTTTTACTGATATCTGAGGGATTTGTAACTTTTCGTATTTGGAATCAATTTTACAATTCAACACAGTCGTATAATGAAACGATCCCTGCTTAAAGAACAATTATTACTAATAATTTAAATCACAAGCGCATATTTTATACCGAAAGAACAACATCACCGCGCTTATTAATATTGAATTAAACCTAGATAAGATTTATATAAACCGCAAGCATTATAATACATAAAATAATTTAAATTGAGGGGGGTGGGGTGAGTTTCTGACCCTGATAAAGTCTCTTCTTGTATACATCACAAATTGGTAATTATGCGTCTTGTAAGATTCTTTATATTGTTTACATCTCATTTCTCTCCCTGGCAATAGTTTTGACGTTTGTATGAGTGGTACGAACTTCTCAATTAGCTAGGCGGCATCCTTGACATCGTTCTTACGATCCATTTGGATGTAAAGCTCATTTTCATTCATTTTCATTCTTTCTTCAATTAAATTAATATTTTCCATCGATCCGCACACCCTCCCCCTCAATTCCTCTCGGGCGCCTGTGGTAATCGAGCGTCTTTCGGCGTGAATAATAAATTTCGAGAAGATGCTCAACACATTATAAACTTGCGACGTCCAACTCGTGAAACGTTTGTGATTTAGTTCGGTAATAATTGCTGAATGAAGTGGATGATGTTGTTTGTTCAGTTGCGCCTCAATGACGCAGGTCTTTGTGAGGACCGCTGGTTAGATTGTGTCAAGTGAGCGTGGGTGGTCGGGCGACAGCGTACAGAATTAGGAAATAATACAACTCTCTCTCGATATCGATATTGTGGTATTTCGATCTCTTTATTTTTCTGTATGAAGAGGCGAACTTTCATTTCAGAGTTGGATTAGGGAAGTGCTTTTATCTGACATTGTAAGCATATTTCGTTACGAGATAAGGTCGTTTGTTATTATTTTAGGTTTAGAGCTAGCTTAAGCAATCCTTGATTTTCTAAATCCGACTCACTTTATGATTATGTAATTTTTTGTGGTTAAAATTAAAGTTCTTGGATTGGGAAGGTAATGAAAAATTATTCAATAGCGTAACTGTAGATCAGCATCAAATAAAAGCCGTGAAATTGACAAAATAGTTCATTGAATGTTTCGAATGAAAGATTATCGTACAGAAATCTGCTACAGAGTTTTCTTAATTGTTGACTAGGATTTAATTATTGAAAATTGCCTTTTTATTAGCTTCTAAAAGAGATTATTACTATTATTATTACTAAAATTGAACATTATTAAAGCTGTTAAATTGTTCAAATTGAAAATGATTGAAATATTACTGTCGCGGTATGTAGATTTATTATTATAAATGATTTAATTATTGAAATTTTTAACGTTTATTCAAAGACCAAAGAAAATATATTAATTATTGCTATTATTTATAACAGATAACACTCAGGAGATATATTTTCTTATCAGTGGCGTAACAACCTGACCACAGGCCCCACAGCAAGTTTTTGTGCGAAGGCCCAATAAAATTTCGGGACTCCTTTTTTAGTCCTTACTCTTTTTTAGACACTAAATTTTCACACTTTTACCACGTAAACTTCCTACAATATTATCATTCTAATTGTAACTAATAGCCTGATAAATAATCCAACACGCCCGGGCCCCGCCGCATTGCTACCACGGTAGTTACGCCACTGTTTCTTATATTTTCTATTTTTAACTGCTGTTTAAACATCAGTGAATAAAGTTTCTATGCTTCCGAGACTAGTATTTTTGAATTTTTCATTTTCTTTCCGTTTTGCGTGAATGGAAACCAATTTTTACTCAAGAAATTTTTATGCAATTAAAACTAAATTGTAATAGTAAATAGCACGAATGTGTTTGTAGTTTAAGATCAATTATTTTCTATTTATTTCTATTTCACTTCAATTTCTAAACCTACATTAATTGAGTTTTTTGCTCAATGAAAGATTTTAGACAGAGCATAACTTAATTGAGTAATTAACTGATTTTGTATGACGTTTTTTTTTATAAAATTTAAAAGTTAATTTATTTTGGAATTTTGCGACTGAACTTTTATTTTATGATGTTTCATTTTATGAGATGATCAGCGATTGAAAATGTTGTGCGTATTACTTAAAGCGACAAAATAAAACTTATTTGAATTGAAAAGCTCATTATTGATTGTCTTAACTTTTTTGAACTTAAATGATGATTTAACCGCTTTCTAGATAAAATATCTGGCTAAGTTCATTTGCTAAGAAGTTTAGCTGCTCGCATAATAATAATAATAATAATAATAATAATAATAATAATGAAGGTCATCACTATTAAAAAGATGCTAATTGGACACTTTAACTTTTGACAAATTGTTTAGATTAAAATTAGAATTCAAGTAAAATAGATGAAGATTAGTTATTGCGATATAATTAACTGTTGAGATATAATTAACAAATGTTATTCTTGTTCACAGTTATATATGCCTATCTACAGAGGCTTTTATCTTCAAACTAAATTTAGAATCTTTAAGTTTATAACAGTCTTTATGAGAAGAAACTTTTCTTTGTTTTATTTCGCCCACACGTTTATAAAGTACTGATTTCATTGTTTTACAATGCTTGAGAGCAGGATAAGGAAAGGTTATATTTAATGGCTACTCAAAATGAAGTTACACGGAAATAGGTTGCTCCTGTATAAGCCTTTTATCTGTAATACAACACTTGATATCCAATGATAATAGCCGCACACAAGTTTGAGATCAAGACTAAGGAATTCATTACGAAATATTTTAATTATGATCAGATTTAATTAGCATAGAACAAGACTACGAATTTATGCAGTCTTTTGACGCAAGTTGATTCGTCACGTAATGTAGATTTCGTAACGAGAGTACGTTTGTAAAGTAAAACGTAAGATTATCTTAGGTAAATAGATTTTGTAGACAGTTGCTTGAAGACTTGAAGATTTTTAGCTGCGATAAATACTCAACTGTGTGTCGAAACAAATAATCCACTCCAATCGTAAAACAAAAAATCTTTAAGAAAACATTCACGAATGAGATTTTTCAGTTTGATCAATTCTTTACATATTTGGTAATTAAGATTTCTGTAACAAATGAACGATGTTAATATTTTGAATATGGGTTAATGAATCAATTTACAATTAAATGTGTATTATTATTATAATTACTTGGTTAAACGACTTTTTAGATTTATAATTATAGAAATAGATTCATTGTAATAACAGAACCATAGAAATTGAATAACTGATTATAGTACCGATTTTTCAGATATTATGTACGCCCTACATGCAACAATTTGAATTATAATTACATTGAAAAGAGGATATATTGACTTTTAGGCTCGGGGACCTCTCATACTGTTTCTTTTTTTAGGTTAGAATTATTGTTATTGGACTAAATCCTTTTTACCCATCTGAAAAAATATTTATAGCTTCAAAACAATTCGATTTCGTCTATTTTTAATCGGCTTGAATTACATTAATGCATTCAGTGAATACATTCGTAAACAAAAATGTTGCATCATAATGCAATTTGTAAAATAAAGCCTGTCCGTCTTCACGCCCACAAATTGTTACATTTAGCAACCTTAACATTTAGCAACCTTTGTTTTATATGGAAAGGCTTAAGTACAATTTTTAAAGATTGTTTAGACTCACGGAGTCGAATTATATTTAGAAGTAATGAGACATAACATCGGATGAAGCAGACAGTTTATTGTAAGAGAGATTATTTTAAAAAACCTGAGACCCTTTGCAAAAACGCTCTAAGTTAAAAACTAGTCATTCCACGAAAGGATAATTTTTTAATTTGTTCTCGGAACAAAAAAGATGACAAAATTACTTTAAAATGGTCAATTTTAGCTGGTATAGCAAAGATATAATGTAAAATATTTAACGATCGAATTTTATGCTGTGAAAAATTGTATGAATCGGCTATTAAGATATCATAGTTATCTCTGTAATATATTATTTTAAAATAAATCCAAAAAGTAATTTGAGCTATCAGAATTTAACAGTAGGCTATATTAATATATGACAGTAATTAATTTAACGTGTTTTTATTTCGTATTACTCATAATTTTTTACATTTTCTGTCTTTTTACAAAATTTCGTTTGAGTACGTCAATTATTTAAAACCTGATAATAAATTCTAATAAATATCTTGAGCAATGTTTTATAAAATTCAGGAAGAATATTTGCAACTATTATAAATAATTGTCTTTTTTGTTAGAAATTCACAAATGCCTCTTCTGACGACCAGACTGCTATTTCTAGTGGTACTATATTTCATTCACTCTCTGCCGAGTGCATCCGCCGCATCACTCCGCCATAAAACCGAATCTCTACCTGATTCTAAGGAACGCGTCGATGACAGGGACTACTTTTCCGAGACGGAAGAAACCAGAAATCAAGACACTTCTAAAAGGGCACCTTGGGCTCCGTCGGAAATTCGCTACGACGCCTTTGTTCAAAAATTGCTAGCAGGGAAAACAAAAGTTTACGGAAGTAGAGAAAAACACAGCAGTGATAAAGCATTCCATCCAGATGATGATGATATAGAGTCGAGTAAGAAAGAAAGTATTCTTGATAACATCTATTCTTCTATGAAAAATCTCGAAAAAAAGATCGACTCGCTACGTCTTTCCATTGACCAAGGACCCGTATTGGATGAAAATAATGATCAGAGTAAAACGGCGAGATCACCATTTCGAGAAACAGAATTAAGTGACTTGCAGGCTGATAAAGAGGGTGACTTAAAGAAACAAGATGATGAGAAAAAATATTTACGTTACCTTCTTGGGGAATCTCATTTTCAGCATCAAAATGATGATAATGATGATAATAGAATCAGCAGTAATCTCCCTAAAACTGGTGATGATCTTGAAGAATTAGTTGAAGAACCCAAGCAGGATCATATATCCAAACATGGGCGACATTCGAAAGGTCACACTTCGAGAAATTTCCATAAATCCGGAGCAAGCTGGCGAAAGGTTGATGACCAGGAGGAAATATCTGAAAAGTCTCATGAAATAAAATCTCGCAAGAGGCGATATTTCGGTTTAGGTCACAGCACAGTAGATGAACTACTGGATCCACGGATACAGAGAATGTTGTACGATGACGAAAGAAGAAGTCAACAAAGTTCAGCGGTAGCAGGCAACTCTATGCGAATTATTGGCTGAAATAATTATGACACTGATTCTTGTCTCATGGTCATTTTGTGTAGGAGCTTTGGCTAATTAGTCATTGAACTTCTTATTAGAATACTGATAAAAATCTCAATAGAATGGAAAGAATATTATGTAAATTAAAAGCAATATATTGATTGCGATTTTAGGATATCCTGAAAATTATCATCCAGTTGAATAGAGTAGGCTAATGAAAGAAAGTAAATGCTGCTAGTATGACAAACTAGGAGGCAAGTTATGCTGAAAACTCTATATTTTGAACATCTATTTGATAAATGCTGTTGAATAAGGGTTATTTTTGAACATAAATAGTAAAGTTATTATCTTCAGTGTACACATTACTCATGATAATGGATGAAATATTTAATACTAAATGCCACAATAAACTTTTCAAATGTAGGTCATTTTTCTGGATTCATTACACACACCATATTTTAGTTGTAAGTAGTCATTTCAACAGCTGCTTTATTCGTTTATTTTATTTTTATAACAAAATTGTACGGTAACATAAATATGTTCAGTATTAAATGCTTTGTAATGCTTTATTTATTTATGTTTAATTTAATTTTTATGTAAAATGTGTCAAATACAAACTATTTTGTTCGTTATATTGCCTGCTTTTGAGATTCATAATCAGTAGAATGAATATCGATGAATATCATTTAGTAATAATAGATGTATGTATGTACAGTATAGATGAATGTATTCTTGTTGTGTTGCAATTGAAAATTATTTTTGTATGTTTTGCATTGTTAGAATTTGTTTATATTAAAAAATGTGTGATTTAATCTCGTGTCATTTTTTTTTAAATACTGAACACAAGAATGCAAACATAAGAAAACAAACATATTGTATAAAATTTGCATAAAACCATTATTCTGTATTATGCATTAAGTAATACAAATTTCACAAAATATTAATAACTAAAATAAAAACCTATAAAGTATTATATCGATATCGACAAATTAATATTATGTTTTACAAAGTAACACAACTTAAGCGCCTACGACATAATAAATTACGAAAGTAACAATAACTGTATATTATGCATAAATTTGTGCTAAATAAAAATTTATATTTAGCACAAATGCATATTATACAGTCATTGTTGCTAAGTGCAACTGTACGATTAGGGCGTACGTTATGCTACATGATATTATGTAAAAAACGAAAATAACGATTCAATTAAATTAAAGCGATCATTTAATTATTTTTCAATAACTTAGATAAAAATGTTAACCTTGCGAATTACAATACTTTGAATTTATGATAGTACTGTTATTCAATGTTTTTATACGACTTTAAGATAGGTGCAAATTACTGCGTGGGAAAGCGAGAATTGATGTTTGTACTCGCTTTTAGCAGTATAAGCATCAATTCACTCATTTAGTACATTCTGTCGAAAATGCATAACTCTAGCACTGATCATAACTTTACTTAACGGCTGAAAACTATCAAAAATTGAAGGATTCCTTCAATTTTTATTATTATATGAATATAATAATGATAGAATTATTATCTGCTATAGTATAAATTTAAAATGGATCACAAAAGGCTGAAGTTTTTCTCTAACATACTGAAAGTTCAACTTTTTGATAATTATTTTAATTTTGCAAAAAAATGAGCATTCCAACACATCCGATTAAGATTCTATTCAAATACAAATCATAAATTTATAAAATATGTTCCTTATGATAATTCATAAATAATAATTAGGCCTATAAAAAATCAAGACTGTAGGTATGGTGTGTTCAAATATTAGCGTAAAAGTTCTCAATTCAAATATTAGAGTAGAAATTATGATTTCTTAAATCCAATCAAAAATTGACAAATTTAACAATTTAATTTGTTAAATGAATCATTCTACTTTTTTAATCGTATTATCTTATTATTTGCACAATTCTAGGAAGATAATGTCCTAATTTCCCCCTCCCCCCCCCCCCCCCGGTGGGTAAATCCACTGAGAAATAATATTAAGGGAATAAGATATACGCAAATTCTGTGTATTTTAAACAGAAGTGGCGGTGGATGGTTGAAAAAAATTCTAAGCAAATGAACGTCGTTAATTTCACCAATGCATATTTAAAAATGTAGCATCATTTAAGAGTTTCGTTAAACTAGGCCATGATATTTTATTCATTTATGTAATATTGCTATTATCATGTAATATTGCCTTGCGTTATATTGTTAAAATTTAAAAAAAAATGAAAGAATCGTTACAATAATTACAAATATATACAACAATTTATTATTTGTTTAAAATTGCTCATCATATTCTTCCTGTGTGAGTTAAAGTTTTTTAGACAGTTGTGTAAAGTTACATGAGCGTGTATGTAAATTTATCATATATTGAATTATGCAAATGAATCATTACAATTTACACACTGATAGAATTTAATGATATATACATTTATTTCAACTTTGTCATACACTTAACGAGACTAGCACGAACTCCTTATCACAGCTGGATTGTTGCAAGTCTTATATTGGCCTTGTGTTGTTTGCATTTGAAAAAATCCTTCAGAATAAGATCATTTCTAATTCGAACAGTAATTTCTGGCTCTCATCTTATAGGCCAAACCATAGTCCTACTATAGTATCATTGAGTCATTAAGAAACAATTTGATTAAACCTAAATCGATTGACCGGTTAATAAAACATCAATAATGCTTTTGTAAAAGTTGTTATAAGTGAACTCCAAACGTTGAAGAAAGTCAACTTTTAAAAATTATATCTCTAAATAATTATCAGGGTTATAATTATTTTAACAATACTTTTTGTCGGCTGTTTTTTGTTGAATAAAACTTCACATATTGTAATTGCATTGTTTAGAATTATTATTAAGTCATAATAAATTAGATTAACTGCCTATGCAAACAAATCATGGGTTTGAAATCAGTAAGCTGGGTAAGCGCCGAATTTGGAACGGATATACTGAACGCCATTGCGCAGAATCAACTCGCAAAATTGAAAGAAATTTTTGAAAAGAGACTGAAGACGAATGACCGGATACAAGAATTATGTGAGTCCAATGTAAAACATAAAACGAGTCACACTTCAGCCTGTCCGGTTATTCTAGCCGCTAGGCTACAGTCACCAGACATCCTTAGGTATGTTTAATTTATTATGTATTTTGTAATTAAGAGAAAGAGAATGAAAGTTAAGTTAACATTGTAGTGAAGTTTAATTTGGAATCAGTTTAAATGTTTACTTTGTATTTTCCAACAATAATTGTAGTTGTTTTTATGTTTTTGGCTGTAATTTTTGACTTTGTTTGACAACATAGCATTATTGAAATATTTGGGGGCCCGGGCTGATCAAGAATAAAAATCGTACGCAAGAGTCCAAGATTTTAAAAGTTTCACTTTTCTTGCCTTTATTATATATGCACACATTTTGGATTGTTTTATTTTGCTCTCAATAGTCACTTGTGATATGGAAATGTTTATATAATGAGTCGGTAGATTATAGTGTTTGATTTTAGAGGCCCGTGTTGTAAAACTTATTCTGAGGTCATTGGTGAATAATTATTATCCAGCAGTCTGCGAAAGCTCTATCATTTTTGCGTATCACACAAATTATTTCAACATCCATAATAAATCATTTTTCTCGTCTTATTAATCACGATATCAACCCTAACAAGTAAAAATAACAATGAAATATACAAATTACATTAGATTAATAAGCATACATTTATAAATGTTAATAATTTTCTATTGTTGTTTCAAGATACATGATAGAAAGTGGAGTCAATCCAAACTTTGTGTTCAGTCGTGAATTGTCGAGTAGTAGAAAAGAAGTTGTCACTCCCATGCATATTGCTGTTGATCTCTCTCACTACGACGTCGTCGATATGTTGCTTAGTTTTAACGCAAGTTGCAACATCAGAGATCACAGTTCAGAAACGCCTCTACTTGTTGCTGTGCAGAAAGCTGATTGGGTATTAAAAATCATCCTTAGATTTATATATAATATAATCATAATTGTAATACTTTATTGGCCCTAAAACCTGTGCATAATTGCATAGATCATAGGGCCTAATAGGTTTGATGTCTTTTAAGTGTTATTTATGTATGTTGTTATTATTGAGTGTTATTATGTATGTATGTCTTCTCAATTCTTTATTATTATAACGAATTTTTTATATAATCCCAAAATAATAAATATTAATTTTTCATACAAATTTTAATATACGCCTAGCAAAAAAATCGAAATCAGATTCAAGTATTAAAATTATCTTCGTTTTAACGACTAACACGATCCTTTCAAGTGCGGTATGTATATTTTGTGTGTGTGTGTTATCATTAGGTTCATATAGTGAGAGTAATGTCCTCGCGCTTGAATATAGCATTTATGATTGATCTACTGTATATTTTAAAAGATCACCAATAAGTGTGTTGTTGACAGAAATTTGTAAAATACTAACAAAATGACTCAATTTCAAGGTACCAGTCACATGTATAACGAAGCTAGATTTTTAGTATCTCATTAAACCCTCGAAGTTATCGAGGGTTGAATGAATAAATCTATGAACAAAAAACGATGTTTCTTTTGTTTATTTGACCAAAAATTCACATACATCACATACATCATTAACCATATACATCATATATTACACAGTGATCACAGAGTATTGTACAAAATATCTTAACATTATTATAAATATATATATTATATAATTGTCTATCAAAGTGTCAAGACTTTAAAGGAATAGGAAAGTGAAGAAAAATCATAAAGCTCCTGAAAAAACTTATCCCCTGTTACATGTAAACGAATAACATCAAGATGTCATTAACAAAGTCATACAACTTGATACAAGTCAATAAAATCATAAATAAAACTTAAAATGCAAACGAAAACAGAATGACAGAATAATCAAGTTTTGTAATCCTTCTTGAAAGTTCTTGTAATTGTTTACATTAAAGTAGAGGGGATTTAGCAAAATGAAAATTATCATAATTTTTTTCTAGATTATGGCGCAAATGCTGTTATCAAAAGGAGCAGATCCAAACGCGACAGATCGACATCGCAACACTGCGTTGCACATTGCTACTCATCTTGGACATTTAGAACTCGTCAGAATTCTAATCACAGCACATGCCGGTTAGTTTTACACTATTATCAAGTCTTGATTATCACCCAGTTTAAATTTAGACTGATTTAATTTCATCTTAATGATAATATCTATAGTGATGTAGTTATTCTTGTTAAGAATATAAAAAAAATAAAAGATCTAGATTTTGATATTAAGAATTTCTTAATATCAAAATATATAGTAAGATATTAAGAATTTCTATATCAAAATAGAGATTTTTTTAATACAATGCAGATCATTCCATACAGGAAGTTATATAATTCAATGAAGATTAAATATTAGATTAATGAATCATGCTTGTATTACAATAGGCTGTATTGGCTTACAAATGTGGATAGCAAAATTTGAGATAGTCTCAATTGTTCTGAAGTAGATACTTTAGAAATAGACTCTTGGTTTTGATAATCATTATGTTAAAAAAATACTTAAATTAAATTTAAATATATGCAGTAAATATAATCATAAATTTTAATACAACTGCCTTGAGTCTCAGGGATTATGCAGCAAAAATTAATATTTATTCTTAACACACAACACCAGCAGAAATTATATTATAAACTGTTTTAGATGTAAATCTCAAAGGCAAGGAAGGCGCCATCCCCATTCAAATTGCCGTCAAGCAAGGCCATGTACATCTACTCGATTCATTTTACTCGACAGAAAGCACTGGCATCAACACAACAATCCAATGTTTTGATGACAAACGAGAAAAAGCACTCATCCATATAGCCTCCCTGTACGCCCATGACCAAGTCGTTCGAAAGCTAGCTGATCAATTTGCAGCTGATGTCAGTCTGAAGGACAATGAATGGAACACACCCTTACATTATCTCGTCCTACATCCGTATAACTCACGACGCATGCGCGAGCGTAAGTACTATACCAGCACCGCGCAGATTCTACTGGAAAGAAGAGCGAATCCTAATGCTAAAAATGCGTATGGAGACACACCTCTCCATCTCGCGGCCATGAATCAGTTCCCTAAGATTGTAGAGTTGTTGTTGATGTACGGAGCGAGGACGAATATTGAAAACACTGAGCATTTGAAGCCAGTGGACATAACTCCAAAATGGGATCATATCACAAAACAGTTGCTGAAGAATGCTGCTAAACATCGAAGGCCGGAAGCTAAGCAAGAAGAAGTTGATATGGAGAATGTCTACTATGTGTCTAAGCCAGTTAGTGTCACCCAGGCACCTTCTGTACAAGTATCTGCTGTTGGACAAGAAGCATCTGCTCAAATACAAACTGTCCACACAGGTATAACTTCTCCTGCTGTCGGAAACACAATCTCTAACCCATCTTGGAATAGTACAGGAAACGTTGAGTATCATCCACAGTTTATGGCTCAGGCTTCTATCCAAGATGCAAACAATAGTTTCAATAAGACTGGAAACTTGAAACAGATTCCTGATCTCACTGGTATACCTTCGAATGTCACATATAGTGATGACAGACCTCTATCACAATCATACAAATATTACGCAGTTAATAGCCCACAACGTAAGACAACATATGCTGTAGTGAATGCGAGTGATCTACCAGCAAATTTCAGATATGTCAAAAATGAATTCACCGGAGATTTGTATGATTTTCGCAGTGGCGAACCCCATCGTGCTAGATCTCTGGAATTCCTTACTGATCGAAAACCAAAGAATAATAATCGAGCAGCGCGTTCAGTAGCCAGTCCATCATCAACATCAGCTTCGTACAGAAAACAACGTCGACATAGAAGCACAACACGAGATGCGCAAGAAGATGAATACTTGGATTCAAACTTAAAAAGATGGGGTAGTCCAACTACTTTAGATAGCTGTTCGATATGCAGTATAAGTTCAATGCATACGGCCCACAGTTCAATCACCAATAATCCATTCTCTGATGTGGGTGAATTAGATAGAGGAAGGAAGGAGAGAGTAAGAAATGGTTCCCAACAGAAAGATTGGGTGGATAAAGAAAGACAAAGTTCTCGATCAATGGGTCAAAAAAAGGCTGCACAAAATAATGCAACTGAATCTAGTAAATTTCGCGCGAGAAACAACTCTTTGCCAAACACTTCTAGAAAAGTATCACATCATAATTATGCCTCGGATTCTTATGGTAATTCTGATACAAAGCAGAACACCAGGGCCGAAGAATATGTTAAAGCGCAGCGAATTCTCGCTGAAAAACGCAATGAGGAAAGAATTAGTGACTACGAGAGTCAGATTAGTGACTATAAAGGTATCCCAAAACAGCAAAAAAATGCAAAAAAAGTTGGAAGTCGAAATGCCGATATGACAGAAAGCGAGACTAAATCAACGAAGTATTGCTCAAGTATTTTTTCTGATGACAGTGGCTGGACAGATTCTAAAACTTTTATGACAAAGAATTATCTTACCCAGCCAGAGGATCAGGAAGATATCAGTTACATTGATTTTGATGTCACCTCTTCCGTGTCATACGCTACTGAGCCAGTTGAACCTTACAGCGCTAGAAAAAGAAATATTGTTACAAATAAATTAAGAGATTTTCAATTAGCCACTGTTGATGAGAATGTGAGAAAAACATCTAAGAGCAGTAGACAGAATGAGTCTCCAGAAAGTATTGAAAATGAGAAGATTTCAATACAAGCAAAGATTCCACCACCAATTGCGCCTAAACCATCAAAGATTGAACGTCCTGTGAGAAACGATAGAGAATGCTTACAAGAAATACCAATGTATAAAGAAATTCAACAAGTAAAAACTGTTCGAGAACCTTCTGAATTTAATACTGATAAGTCAAACAATGACAGGCAAGTACAAACTCAAGTAAACATCACGAAACAGATGAAGGTTAATCCATCTGGAGATATTCGTGAAACAGATATCGGACAGTCTGAGAAACGAAGAAAAAAGAAGAAGGTTTCTAACGGTAATGAAGAGGATGACTTTCGTAAGATGGCTGTTAAAGATTCAGATGATTACATCATAGAAGAAGGTTACATAGTTGATTATACAAGAGGTAAAAGAAATGATGTAACACATGGAAATTCAAATCGAATTCAAGGAAAATACAACAATACGGATTTCGATTAAATTAAAAAAGTGTTTGAGTAATGTTGTTTATCGAAATAATACACGCAAAGCAACAACTTGATTTATATTAAGAAAACTAACTGCACTGTTGCGTGAAGACATATAACTCCTCTGCAACATATGACTGCCAGATTTTGATAGTTTAAGACAATTATTAATACTTTTTATCTCAAGACAGTCAAAAATGAATAATTTTGGTCTAAAGACAATCAAACAACTTAAAGTTTGTTTAGTTCACTTAGACCCTGAAATGTTATTCCCTTCAAAAATTCAACTACTCGTTGTGGAACATAACCTCAAATCATATGCGACAGAGTTAAACTTTAATTGAAGTTAGGATCGGATTCATATTTGTGCATCTATGTAATATCAAATGTTTAACTCATATCAATTTCGATAATGCTCAAAACTTTATGATTGTTAATAGAAAATTTATCATAAATTAATTGAAGATAAAGTATTACAGTCCACCTCAACTACTGGTCAACCAAATTAGATGATCAATCAAATACTACAGTATACTGATTAATCCTTTATTGCTTGCTGTTTTACCATGTGACTTATTCCATTTCGTTTGCTTTTTCATATGTTTTTGTAGTCATAAACAAAACATGATAACTTTTGTAAAATAGGTTTTATAAAAAGAATTATTAGCATCATTTAAGAATATCAATTTGTCAAATTTAATTATTGAAAGCATGTTATAATTTCATTTAAAATAAAACAGAAATATTTACTTTTAAATTAGTCATTATCTTTACTAATTTAATCATTAATTCTTTGCAACGATTCAAAAAGCTTTTAAATTGTAAAATTATCCTGAATTGAGTCCAACATAATATTGCAATGATTCAGGATGCCACTATTCAATCATGTTTTTTTCAGTTGAATTGATAATATTACCGTCGAATTATTCAATTTTACTACACAATCCAAATAAACGTTCATTGGCTGAGGAATCTAAACCATCAATCAGTCATAACCACAAGAGAGCAGACACCATTTGTAACTTCATCTCTGACGTCATTGGGTGCCAAACAAGTCACGTGAGATCAAGTCAGGCGGGAAATGGACTCGCGCCATATGCGTCTGCGGAACCCAGACAGCAAAATTAGTCGAGTCCGTACAAATGAGTTCCGCAACCTTTTCACTTTCGGTTATCGTTATCATCGTGCATGCAGTTAGCCTTTGGCAAGTTTACTATAGTATGATTGTATACAGGTTCCGGTAAAGTCTTACTGGTACAGAAACGATATTTGAAAATAAAAAATGTACAGAAAACTTCTTTTACCTTCTCAAACTAAGGTATTTATTTTCATACTTTGATCTGATCAAAGGTAGACCGTAGACAGAGTGTCGTACGAAGACCAAAAGTCTGTAGACTAATTGTAATAAACAATAATGAAATTTAAATGACAAGAAAATAACTGATGTCTATTAACAGTATAGTAATATTCATTTCAAATTAATGCACTGTAAAATATGTTTGAAATAATTGTATCGATCATGAGCCATGAGTTGAGAACATCTCTTATTTAATTCATTGCCTCGACTATGGGCATTTCAGTTTAATAGCCAGCGTTAAATTTAAATTGAAAAGTATTTTTAATGCTCATGACACACTGCTGTCGATTATTACCATTACGATATTTTGATATAATCATCGTTTTATTCGTCAATTAAATGGCATTCAAGTTAAATAAGTATATAATGAATAAATAAGAAAAATAGCAAAATGAACCAAATATTCCAATTATAAACAGATTTATCTCGAGCAGCTTTAAACAAAATATAAGATATAATACTGTTAAGATGATTATAGAATAAATAATTGGAGTAAAAGTATAAATCCTAGTTATATTTATGTATAGCAACAAGAGTTAACTAATTGTGTATCAGATAAACATCGTTTTATATTGAAAAAAAGTCTAAATGGAATGGCTTAGAGATAAAAAAATGATGCTCCCCTAATAAGTTACCACCTAAAAAGTAATTCTAGAAAAAATGGTGTGCACCCATGTACCATGTACCATACGCTTGATTTTGTTACTGAACGTAAAAACAAAAATACTGAAAAACGTTAATATTTCACTGCTCATGTGCCTGGTTCATGAGAATCAGAAGAAGGTATCAAGAGAATTGTTCAGTTTGCATTCGGCACCAGATGGCTGTGTTGATGCACCAAACAGATCTGAATCATTATAGATTTCAACTCTTAATAGGTTTCAGTAGCTGATTATTCAATTCATTTGAAACAATAATGTATCGATGTGATATTGATATAGGCCTTTAATGCTAACTTTCAGCATGAAGTATTTGAAATAATGTTAAGTCTATTTGTAAAATATGAAATGAAATGAAATAAATAAATAATTCGTAAATAAGTGGAATGTTACTATTTCGCGAGAGGATAATTTGGCAAAACTGTCTCGGGATAATTTTCATTTTTCATTGTAAGCTTATTCAATTAATCGAGTAATCCAACTAACTAGAGATCAATCGAATATGGATAGCATACTATTTACAATACTGGCTTACACTGAAATACAAATTACAATATACTATAGTGTTAATTCTGATGTAAACTAAACATTAATAAATGTAACTTTTATCATATAACATTTTAAATACGTTAATAATGCATTACTTTTTAAATGTATTATATATTATACGGTATATAATGTAACTTTGTTGTAATTTTAAGCATTTTTATATTTCAGTCAAACGTGATTTTATCAAAGCTGAATGTGAAGGTAAGCCTGATGTTATTCGACGTCAATTATTATCTATACTAATTAGTAAGTGATGTTTTACAAAATGTCTTGTTTTATTTTCATTTAGATATTAAAGTTTGAGACTAAAATTTAATGCTGCTAATAACTATAAAAAAGTTTAACCCGGAAAACGTTGGTTCTTAGATTAACATTTATATTTAAATTGTTTCAGCGTTATATTTATAAACTTACTATTTCATAAAATTTTGTATTGTAATTCATAACATTTGTTTAGTATCACATCTTTTCAAACGAGTGATGATGAACTTGTCAGTATTCATAATCAAGAAATAATCTATAATTCAAACTATAATTCTTGTACAATTAATAATTTTTATTTCATTTTTGAATAAATTTTGCGAAAAAATATATTCAGTAAACATTATACATCACTTTATGTAATACCATTTTAGATAAGTATGCTGTATAGAGTTCACGCCCGACAAGTTAACATTCCTATTACAAGTTAACTTGTACAAAAGTACAAGTTAATATCTGTCTTATCGGTCGCAAAAACTGTAGAACATTCAATAATGTGGTCGATTTCAGATGAGCATCCCATGTGCATTGAATGTTCCACTTACTCTGGACATGAATATTGCTCAGATCCGTTCAACAAAACGGTCATCTCTGATCTCAACACGGCTTTGTGCGAGGGATCGTGCGTTAAATTAATTCGCAGAAACAACTATGGTCGTATACTTTTATATTATCTACAGATTCTTTACCTTAATCCTAACTTTAAGTTAAACTTTTTAATCACAGTGTTCTTAATTCTAAAGTTTAGTCGTCGAATGACGGTGTGACACGTAACAGAATCAATCACAAAGACCAAACAGAGAGGACAAACTATGAACCGAGAGGGAGAATCATTGATGACAACAATTATGTAACTTGTATGAAAAGATTTATTGGAGAGCAGGCGAAAGTTTTGATGTAAATTAGAAAATTTAATCTGTACTAGTTTTTATATCTACGTTGATTGATCATTTTCTGTGAAAAATAAAAAAGATGTGAATTTAAGATTTAGCAAAGCGTTTTCTCGGAGCATATGCCTTCAATTTGCAAATTCTTTTACAAGAAGGATTTAAATTTGAAAGTCAGTAGGTAATTGAACAATATCTAAACCAAAGTGTCAGTGTATCTGTCTTATGCCGGTATGCAAGATCCAAAGATTTTTAATTATTTTTGCTAGCAAACATTTCTGACCCTATTTATAGAAATTTTGTCATTTTATCATAATGTTATTGGGTCAATTTCTATAAATAGGGTCAGAATGTTTGCTAGCAAAAATAATTAAAAATCTTTGGATCTTGCATATCGGCATTAGTGTCATATGTTATATTCGTAACATTTTTATATCCACTGATATTTCAAATATAAATAAAAGAAGCTGATAACTGAAGTTGACAATTGAGTAAATCGTCAGCTATATACTTCTAAGATATCGTTCATAAATGACAATCCAAACTTTATATCCAAATTTCTCAATATTTTCAGATGATCTCGTTGGCTACATAAGGACATGTTCTACAAAAATGGACATTCAAATGACTTACGGAATGGTTTGCATGAAAGAACTGAGAACAGGACGCGGTGAAATCTGTTTCTGTTCCAATGATCTATGCAACTCTGTCAAATCTTTCATATACACGAACGTCCACTTCTTACCGGCCTTATTGATCGTTGTAAATTTGCTGATGACCTAATGTTGAATACAAAGTTTTCTTACTTTATCATATTGAGAATATTATATTATATATATTCATCTCTTTTTAAATTCTTTTTTGATATTAGTTAATATTATCAGCTTAATAAATTAGCCTATTGTTAATATTGTAACTGTAATTATACTCTATTTCCTAATAAATCACTTACTCTAATGTGTTTAAGGTGGTTTTAATTTGATTTAGAAAATATCCAAGCTCAATCTAAAAATAAGATGAGTCTTATTCAGTGAAGAATTTTGAGAACGGCAACTGCTAAAAATAAACGACAAATACCCTCGCCTTAACTGCGCCGTATATCTAGCATCACTAATCGAAAAATTAATATGCATTTTACAGCGGTAGCGAGTTAATAATTGGCAGGCGTCTAAATCGCTTCATAACAATCCACGATTTCAAGTTTTCGACATTATTTAAATTGAAACTGCTCAGTAAATTGTACTGCTTATCAGATATTGTTTGATAGTAACTTAACTTAGCTATTATACTGGTTAAGAAAGTCGTAATCGACTTGAAAACAGCCGGTGTCATCCCAAAACTTATATTATTTTAAAAATTAATTAAAGAAGAAGCGTGACTGACTAGTGACATTTCATATTTTTTTTTTGTAAATAAATTTCTATTAAATAAGTTTTTACATGATAGTTGATAAATATATGTAATGAAAACTTTCGTGGCTCAAACAGCACTGAATAGTCATAATAAGCATTGTGAAAGCTGCACGCAATTACATCAATAAGACACTAGGCATTTTGAGATCTTACTGCATTTTGCTTTCGGAAATAGCTTGTCTTGACATCAGTGTAGCTATCGATCGAACACTGCTGCTGCAGCTTTTAATATTTACTTGATATTGACAATGCTATTGCCTATAACTACACTGCAGTAGCAGTTGGCTGTATTCCATTGAGAATCAAATGCTTATAGCTATTGCATATTTCTGCTAAACTTATATGTTATATATTTTAGTAACGGATTAAATAGCTTAAGTATTATACTTAGCTAATACTATTCAACGCTGTAACTAATTTACGTGTAAATGTTAGTAATAAAATTACAAACATCTTGCCATATAAGTTATAAACGAAAAATATAAATTTTAGTTACTGAAGTGTCTCCTTGTTTTCTTTTTTTTAGCTAATCGACTATATTAAGTAAATATTTATTTTTCAGATAGTCCGATAGACCTATTAAAATACTATATTAAGGAAATTACTTTTAATGAAATTTTCAAAGCAATGAATTTTTAATGAATTACCAACTATTTTAATGAATTACCAACTTTACTTGGTGTTGGTTTCCTGGCTTGTCTTGCTGACGATGCTACCAAGGATAACAATTTCAGAAAAATCAGACAGTTTAGTAGACAGTGATGATCTATATGCTGTGTATACGGAATACGAAGATGGTATGGATGATTCGCAGATAGACGATGTAGGCTAAGTATACACTTTAGCATTAAATGAGAAGTAAGGCAAAATATAACAGTTTCTATAATGCAGTATTATAAAACTGTAATAATAATGCATATAGACTGTTTTCAAGTAAATTAGATTAAAAAAATTAGACGTTATTTAAAATGTTTGTGTGTAATAATTCATCGTACTGAAAATTCACTGTAAATAAAAAGAAATTAAATCAGACTATTGATTTTATTAACATATTTTAAAAGGTAAATTTGAAGTTGAAGACTGTTGAAAAATGCCTGTGAATTGTCAATAATAAATAGTATCTTTTGTGCTATACTACAAGATTTCTTTATTTTCTAGTGTTTATCAGAGGGAGGCAAATGCGAACAGAATGGAAACTGCTGTCCTGGATTTGCTTGTCATCAAAAACTAGCAAATTCACATGGTAGGCTCTTCATTATAATATTACCAAACACATTAGTATATCAACAAATTAATTATATGGTATAGTTAGCATTATATTAGTTTTTTACATTGTACTATATTTGTAGGTATAGTACTGTAGGCCTAATTCTTATTTCTTGGTATAATAAAATTAGGGATCTGACTAAATGACAAATAAGTGTCTAATTTTAATGAGAAAGGGGATGATATAAGCAAACCATAATGCAGACTACACTATCAGCTGCCAATATATAGTAAACAATAAGTACTATATTATTAATCTGCAACATTTCTTATTGAACATTTTAAAAACTTTCACATATAAACTGTATGAAAATTACATTCCTAGGAATCTGCACAAAGAGCCAAGTTGTCGAGCCTTGTCTTGCTACCTCAGAGTGTTCAGATGGAATGGAGTGTGTGTCAGACAGCACTGGTCAGGGTCGCTGCCAGATAAAAACTGATGACATGAAGGCCAAGGAATGGTCACAACACATGTACACTGAACGAAAGGGAGGACTTGGTCAGTCTGATTGACTCAGTGTTTGACTTTGATTTTATTTCAATTTTATAATTTTTATAAGTATGATTCAATTATAAGAATTATAAGACTGAGACATCAGTGTTGTTTTTTGATTTGGCTAACTTTAGGAAGATCATTTTGACAACTATTCCCTAACTTTTTGATGGGAGGCACTGTCATCTGTTCTTGACTGTAACTACTTTACTGATGAAAAATATGTTTTTAAGCGTCCATTCATTGTATGAATAGCTTTATTGCATTTATTCTCAATAACAATGTAGTTATCAATTCAAAATGTGATCAAAAGATGGTCTAATATGTTTGATAGTTTACTTATAATATCAATAAATTGAATTGCACAATTCAAACAGGATCTGCGTGTGAGAATGACTCTCATTGTAAGCAGTACACTCTGGATGGCAAGGACAGACTTTGCTGTCAGGACGTTCATCGAGCTCGCTATGGAACAAAGAGAATGTGTGATAGAATTACTCACATTTCTACATGCATCACGTAATTTCCAAATAACATCATGTTATTGTCCTGATTTTACTTCTGAAATCATTTTTTCAGGCTGTATGTTTATAAAACTGTAACTGTTGCTGATTGAAACGTGTATTCTTTCAGAAAGTCTGCAAATGTTGATGTATTATCAAGGGACTTATCTGAACTATTTTATAAGTGAACAGCATTTTTCGAACAGTGACTGTATTTTTCTTATCTCATTTTCATGCTGTTGAGTTTTTCATATTTCTCTGTTGTATCTATTTATATTGTTATTATTCTATCAAATCGACAGATCAGGGCAATACGACGCTTATTTGCTGCCCCCTTATAACTAACTGTCTCAACAGCAGCGTCTTTAAAGTGACAGTCAACGTTAATCTTACCTGGAGGTATTTTTAAGGTTTGAACCCAGTGGTGCGTTACGCTTTTCTACTCTGCGAGCTTATATTAAGTTTAAATTTATCCCAACATCATAATTGATCATTTTATTATTATTATACAACTGTCTTATATTGTTTTCATTGTCATATTGTTCGAATTATTTACCAAACCTGTTCAATTGTGCATTATGAAGGAGTAAAATGAAATAATTTGATGGTTTCGTGTTAGCGTTATGTTGTTCAACAAAGTTTTATGATTCGGTCATCAGATAGTTATTTAATACGTAAGTAAGTAGGTAGGTAAGTAAGTAAGTAAGTATACAGCAGGCAAGTAGGTAAGTAGCTCATTATAATCTGGAAAAGCAACGAAAAAATGAAAATAGTGAATATTTTAGGACATCAATATTTGGCACTATTTTAGATCTTTTTCTGTAACCTATTAGAAAATATAGTAGTGTTATATTTTATATGAAAAAAATAAATTATCAATATTAATAAAAAGCAATAAAATAATAAAATATGACTTGTGTCTCAAATCCGATTATCGATTTTAAAACGATTATCGCTTTCTAAAGCCGATAATCGTTTTATTTTAATTTACAACACGATAATCGGATTTAATTTGTCGCCGCCTCAGTCTCTCCTTGTAGGCTATTTGTGAATAAATAAATTTAATAAATACAAATTAAATGCATATATAAATACTTAATTTATGGTTTAACCTGGGTAATAATATTTGACCACATGTAGTTAATTTCTCTGATGACCGACGTCGATAACAATAGATTGGTATTTGTCACCTCGTACTTATCCTACCTCCTCCCCCTGAGCCCTACCCTACCTCCTCCCCCTCAGCCCTATCCATCTTTCAGGCATGAGCAAGGGTGAGGAGAGGGCCTACCTTACCTCCTCTCCCTCAGCCCTACCCTTCTTTCAGGGATGAGCAAGGGTGAGGGGAGGGGGTGGTTATATGAAATATACCACCCACCTTATAATAGGATATCTTATCCTATTATTAGGCGGTTTGCATATTATATTATTCTTCATATTTTACCGCTAGCCCAGTTTAAAGTATGTGTCCCTTGATGGATAAAAACTAGACTGTGGTAAAACAGTGCATATTCTTTATTTTATTAAATTCCTTATTTATATGAAAGTCAATTAACACCGATAATTGTTTTTAAAATCAGATTTCTTAATGTTATTCCTATCTGACTGTAACTCAAACTAACTCTAACGTAATCAGTTACATATCTTTACCATTCTATATCACTTTTCTTATGCACCATACATTGTCCTCACTCTAGTAATTCCAAGGCGCGGAGCAATCCATTTTTACACCGCTTGTTAGGATATTCTTTTCCAGTTTTCCGTCAAAATGTCTATATCTGAATTTTACTCGGGTCGGTGCGTTTTTATTACCGGAGCCACTGGATTCGTTGGAAAAATTTTACTGGAAAAGTTGCTTCGGTCGTGTCCTGATGTACGTAAAGTTTATTTGTTGATTCGACCGAAGAAGGGATTCTCAGTGCAGGCAAGACTCGATGGTCTGCTGGAGTCCAAGGTTTGTGGAATTTAATGCATTTTAAAATCATTTTCATATGGAAGGAGCATTAGCAGATTCTTGTTTGATGAAAAACTTATCCATAGAAAGATTTTGTTTGCTTTCATATTAATAATATTACTCTAATATATAGTATCGCTCAGAATGATTCAGCTATAATGTGATGTTAATTCATCTACAGACTTTTGGTCTATAACTATACGTATACATATACTTGTTCTATCAATTTTTAGTCTGCTGCAAAATTCTGGTTAAAGGTAGTGTTCAGGTTAGGTTTAAGGCATGGGTTATAGCTAAGGCTGGAATTAAATCATTATTGCTAGGGTTAAGATTATGGTTATGGTAAACTAAATGTAGAAAGATGAAATATTTGTTGACTTAGTATCGTAGACCAAAAGTCTGTAGACCAGTTGTCGCAGAATAATTACGTCAATTAATTTTCCATCCTTGTAGTTATTTGAAAACGTTCGTCAGAATCAGCCGACATTCAGTTCCAAAGTTTTCCCTGTTTCTGGAGACATTCTAGAACCAGGTCTTGGTCTCAGTGATGCGGACGTACAGAGCATCGTGTCTGAGACCAGCGTTGTGTTTCACTCGGCAGCTACGGTCAAATTTGATGAACCTCTCAAGTAAGCATTTCATTTAAGTAAGCATCATGTTTTCATCGTGGCAAAAAGAAATGACGATGTTGCATTTATCGTAAATGTTCCGAATAGAAACATTTCATAGTTTGAATCTAGAAAGATATCTAAGTACATTTTTAGATTGAATTAATATTCAATCCTCTCATATATATATATACTTAGTCAAGTTTACTTGCATTGAATAATATTTAAGATTCCTTGAAAAAAATTATCAGCTTTGTTGAAACGAGGTTTTTCAAGAAGTTGTTATTTATTTTTTCATTGTTTTTTGACTTTTTATTTTGTTATCTCCAATCTGCATATTTTTAAATTTATATAAATACTGTTTATACAGTTCATATTTTGCTTATATTGTTTATGTTTATATTCTTTATAAATATTGATTTTTAATCCTCAGGTTATCAGTTGAAATGAATGTTATTGGGGTTAATCGACTGTTAGATTTATGTCATAAAATACAACATTTAGAGGTATGTCATGCTATATTAATTTGTAATAATTTTAATCAAATTAACATAAGTGCCTTATTTTCCTGCTTCACTTGAATAACAGAAAATGAATGCACTTCTGATTTGTTTGCCATGATAACTTTATTATATATATTCTGTGGAAATTAAAAAGGATATAATTGCACTTTGATGACTGTTGTCTGTTTGTATAATTAGTTTTAGTTGGTAATTGATAATGTAATTATAATTTATTTCAATACTTAATCTACAAGTATACACATTAGTTGGTAGAGTTAGGTTTCTTTAGCTAGCAGAATTTTTCTAACTCGCTGCACCTTTGGCATAAGTTATAAATCTGTAAATTTCATATTTGATAAATGGTATTCTACACGCTTTGATTTCAAAATCCTAAATAGTTCAAATCAAGAATTTGGAACTAATAGGTTTCAGGTTTAGCTCAAGTGTGCTTATTATTCAGTAACTTGCCGCGCCCTTTAGCATCTTTCAAAGCCCTCTACATACTCACTGACTTTATTTAAATTATGGAATTAGTTGAACTTAATGTTGTCATCATTATTAAATGTACAAAGATAAACCAATAACTACAATAATTCATATGTTAAATATGAAATATTGAAAACCAGTGTAAACTATTCTTAACTACAATAGTAATTAATACATTACATCTCATCACTAGATTTAATTTATAGTAATACATTACAATTTTTCACTAGATTTAATACATTTAATTTAATATCAACTATTTACAGGCTCTGATACATATATCAACGGCTTATGCTAACTGTGATCAGCAGACAGTCATGGAGGTGGTCTATCCTCCCCCTCTCTCTCCCAAACGTCTTATTGATGCCATGCAGTCAGTACACTTGCTTTATATATCTCTTGCATATAAGTATTGTAATTACAAAGAATTTAATCTAAAAATTCAAATTTATATTTCTTAGTTCTTTAATATGTAGTTCATCAGATTTTGTAAGATGGCTTAATGGTAATATGACCACTTTTTATGTAAGTGAACCAAGTTTAATTTTCAATTGTGGCTTTTCTAGAAATTGCCATTTTGTGCTCTGATGTTACCTTACGCGGCAATGATCTAATAATATATAATGAGGGATATAAACTGGCTTTTATGTGTCTATTTTAACTGTTTCTTGTAGTTTTATTTTATATTCATTACTAAATCTAAGTAAGCTAATGTATTTTATTATTTTGATTTAAATATTAAATCATATTATTGACTGATAATTAATGTATATTTAAAAATAAATACAGTAGAATGTTTGGATAAGTACAATTAGGGCATTAGTTTTAGTATCAAATGCATCTTTGATCATAAAATTGCCTTATATTATAAGTTGCTATCTACATTAAGTTCAATGAATTTTACATATAGAGCATTGTATTGAGTGTCTTATCAGATTACTATCAGTTATGATAAGATTGGATTTTCTGTGATTTTGTTTTGATTTCAAGTGTCTAACCTTTTGCATTAAATGGATCGATTCGGAAGTTGAATAGTCCAATGTTTATTTAATCTGCAATAGATCTCTAGATTATAGGTAGACTGATAAGATTTTTCTAGACAGATAGAAAAATACATGAACATTAAACAGAATTGTACAAAATTTTATTTTCTTAAATTATATGTCAATTGTATTTTATTAGAATTTTATGTTATAAAAAATGCATTATATAATAAAATGGCTATGTAATCAATCAGATATGTCTGTGTTTGTCTTTCTGACTCTCTCTCGTTCTGTTTGTCTGTTTGCTTGTCTGTCTATTCATGTTGCCAATTTAGATGAAGTTGGCAGCTTGCCAAGTTGGTAACACTTATCAACATTGATAAGTGTTGCCTTCGTCAGGTAAAAACAATTTTACCTGATGGAAAATACACTCAATACTTTAATTCAGATGCTATTATAATTTAATATAAAGTAAGTTTAATATAAATATATTAAATGTATTTTATACAGTACATACCGACATTAAAACTTAACAATGTTTTGCTATTACAAATATTTTGATTGACACTGCTTTATAAATATTATAGCCGTTTTTCTATGGAAAAAGTTAATAAGCTTAAAAGTATAAATATAATAAATTAAAAGTAATGATTTTCACTGCTTTACAAAATTACACAAGATATATCCGTGTTATAAATTATACATGCATAAATTTTTGTCACAGTTACATATGTAACTGTGACGCATAAATATATGAATATATATTTTGATATACTTATATATAATTATATATACGTATACTGTATATAGGTTTCAACTAACTAAATATGAATTTCAAGTATTTGGATTTCAAGTATTTGAATTTCAAGTTTTTGAATATCAAGTGTTGCGTATAAATAGATGGATGGACGATGACGTAGTTGACACTATAACTCTAAATCTTATCGGAGTGCGACCCAACACTTACACTTTCACCAAGGCAGTTGCCGAATCCCTACTCGTTGAACGCGGCAAGGATTTGCCGTGTGCCATTGTCCGGCCATCTATCGTTGGGGCGTCCTGGAGGGAACCCATTGAGGTGAAAAATATGCTTAAATTTAAAAAGATTACGATTACGTTTAACGTCTGAATTACCTTATTATATGAACGATGTTGTAGACGTAGCTGTTTATTAAAGAGTCTTACTATTATATGATGCAGCTGGTTAGAGCAAATTGTGAGCTTTTCGGAATTTAAACCCGGACCTGTTGATTGCGAATTTACCGCTCTAGCCAGTTCCCTAATGGGCATTGACGGGGATTGATTCTATGTCATTTCTAAAGTTGCGGATACTTTATTGAATTATTTCAATTATGATATAATTTGAAGTTGGATTGATGATAGAAAATTTTAGAGGAGACATAGTGTATGTAGGCATTAAAGTAAAAAGTAAAAAATGAATAATAAAATTGGCAATAAACTAGTTTCAAAAAATGCACTCTAGTCACTTGGTTTGTATAAATCCAGTTAGCAATGGGCCACTTTTTACGCTAGTGTGACTTTAACTAACAAACAGATAAATGCTATTTTATATTTTAAACCAATTCAACATTTTTGGATTTTATTTTATCTTAATGAAAGTAATGCATATACAAATGTATTAAGTATATTGTAGCGAAGATGCTTTAAATAAATCAAATAGTAGATTGACTACTATTTACATGGAAGCCTGTGTATGCAGTGCGTATAAATCAAATACTTTTATAACGAATATAAATATATATATAAATAAATAAGACCAATCATTTGTGCACATTAATTGTGCAATCAATCATTAGCATATGTGTTATATTTATGTTATATATTTATAGTATATAAATAAGACAATCTATTTGTTGCTGCATAAAACAAAATATTTTTATTTTCACACAGGGCTGGGTAGATAATTTCAATGGACCAACCGGCATTTTAGCTGCTGTAAGTAAATTGCTTTTTGTATATAAAATTTTTGAATTTATCATATTTTCTACTATGAAGTCTTTTAGTAATTTATAAAAGTCTGTTGACTAATTCCTTTTAAACCAAATGTTTAATAAATTTAACCTTTGTTTAATAAATTTGATTTTTTAATCCTTTATAATCCTTTTTAATCCTTTGTGTTTATAGATTGGCAAGGGTATTTTGCGAGTGATGATGGGTAACAGTAATGCCACGGCTGATATCATACCAGTAGACATGACCGCTAATCTCATTCTAGCTGTAGGCTGGTGCACTGCTCTGGAACAGAAGTATGTTACACTGCATCTGATTGGTAGCTTTTATTTATAGTAAAACTTTAATTTATAAATAATGTTTGTACTTAAACTCTCTGCATTAATCAGGATCATCAATGCAATGTTACCAATAAGTTCTTATATTGGTAACATATTATGCTCTGCATGTTAATACGAATGGGAAATTATTTAATGGCCTGAGTTAGATAAATTGTTAATGGATGCGTTGGTTATAATATTAATCTAGATAATATTTTGTTGATAATATTTATCCTTTTAGGAAAGACAATATTCAGGTTTATAACTGCACAACTGGTCGGTCAAACAGAGTAACTTGGGGTGAAATTGGTATATATTATTATCTGTATTTTTTTATTTCTTTAATTTAAATTTGTAGATAGTAGATTCTATTAGAGTGAACAAAAAATTCTTACATTAGTAACATCTTATGTACTTATGATGGTATTATGAGTCATCAAAATGGACTTGACAAGTAGACCCAACAACAAAAAGTTATGGTTAGGGTTGGGAGTAGGCTACGGGTTAGGGTTAGGATTGGAATTAGTGCTAGTGCTAGGGTTAGGTTTAGAGTAGGTAGGGATACTAAATGAATTGACAGTCGTTTTGTGGGGTTAATGTATTCAGGGCTGTTTTGTTGGGTTAATGTATTTGGGGCTGTTTTGTTAGGTTAATGTATTCGGGGCTGTTTTGTCAGGTTAATGTATTCGGAGCTGTTATATTGGGTTAATGTATTCGAGACTGTTTTGTCGGGTTAATATATTTGGGGTTGTTTTGTCGGATTAATGTATTTGAGACTGTTTTGTCAGGTTAATATATTCGGGGTTGTTTTGTCAGGTTAATGTATTTGAGGCTGTTTTCTTGGTTTAATATATTTGGGGTCGTTTTGTCAGGGTTCGTATAATGATACTGGTATTGGTACATTTTAATTTTTTTAATATAGAAAGAGCTTCGAAAGATTTCTATAGAAATATTCCGCTAGATTCACCGATTAGAATTCCTGATCCTAAATTTACTGTTAGCCGGTAAGACTCCCCGATCCTATCTTGTAAAATTTTGTCTGTTTTATAAACACAATTTAGAATGCAAATTATGTTAAGATTCATTACAGCCGATTGTTTATTGTTTACCACAGAATTGTTTATGCGTGGAACAATTTATTCGATCAGTTGCTGCCGGCTTGGTTCATGGATGTGGGATTAAAATTGATGGGCAAGAAACCTGTGTATGTTCTATCATTTATAATTAAATACTTTTTTTAAATATTTAACAATATTTTAAAATATATATAAAATATATTTATAGTTTATTTTAATTAAATTAAGCGTCATTTAAGATTGCAAACTGGTTTAAGTTTTATATTCCGTCTATTTATAGTATTTTAGTGAATTCAGTTAGAACTCCAGTTTTCACTTGCTAACTTATTACTTGGTTTCTGTATTTATATCAATTTTGATATTATCTTGTGGTGATTTAATGTAAAATTTTACTTATTGTTTTTGTACTAGAACTGTTTAATATCTTAATCTATTAGAGTGACAAAAATCGGATCAATCTTTTTACACTCTCTGGCATTTTTATTCGTAAATGAAAATTATTGCGTTATATTAGGAGTCAAGTTTTGTTATCATACTGTTTTTGTTCACTCAATTCTCAATGAATCACTAAATAATCTTTTGTGCTGATATGCTATTTTACTCGCAACCGCTTCGGGCTGATTTCTGCTCACCCAATTTTTCAATATAAATACTGCTCTTTCTGATTGTTTTGATAAATAGAAATGTGATTTTATTTTTGGCATAATACAGCCTCGTTAGATTACAATCACGTTTATGGAGAAGCGTGAAGTGTCTCCAGTATTTCACGTCGAATGAATGGGTCTTTACGACTGATAACGTTATTCAGTTGCGTAGTCGTATGAATGCTTCTGATCAGGAGGTTTGGTTTTTGTCTATTTTTTATGAACAAAATGTTTGTTAATTAGTGCAATTTATTATCTACTCGCAATTATATAAAGACGTTAAAACAGTTTATATGATTTGAAGTCTATTTGATGTATAAAAAAGTATTTTAATTTAAGTTTTATGTCTGTGTATTATTCGGCTATATAGAGTAAGTTTATTTGATATAAAAAAGTTTCTATTATTTAAAAAACTGTATATGCTTTGATGTCTATATTATATAGAAAGTATATATGATTTCAGATAAGTTTATGTCATTTAAATTTTTATGATAGTAACTTTTATTTTTTTCCTAAATTGAAGGAGTTTAATTTTGACGTGAAGCGGATTCATTGGCATTCTTACTTGCATAATTACTGTCTCGGAGTTAAACGTTATACGCTTAATGAATCTCTGCAGAATCTGCCTCAGGCCCGACAAGCGTTGCACAGGTATGTATTGTGTACATTTCAATTTACACTGAGGTAATCAAAATACTGTAGTTTTTGAAAAAAATGAAATTTTAAAAACATTAAAACTATTTGGCTTGGTTACAATTTTTCTTTATCGAAACAGATGTAAATAACTAACGAATGTTTCCAATCATTATGGGTTACTGCGAATTGAAATTCTTGCTTTTTCAATATTTCGAAGCTTGTTAATTTTTTGTAAACTTTTCTGTCTGAATTTATATTTTTGAACAATATTTTTGGACATTGTTGTAGAATTAAGCATCTTGCTGATTGTGATTACTGGAAGGATTGTGTTTTTTCTGTTGTCAAATATTATGCATAATGGATTGAACCTAGGATGTGTTAGTTGCAAATCCAAAGTGAATAGCAATGTAATATATAGTATTTATATAGGCAGCTGAATCAGTTATACACAAAGCACATTGCCCTATAAAAAATTCCCTAGTAAAACACTTAATAATATATTGTGTAACATTGTGTTGCTATATTTATCAATATCTAAGTACTGTAAGATTTTAAATTTCTACAAATGTTTACTCTGAGATTTGAAATCACTACCTCTTTAATTAATGGATGAATTAATGGTTAATGGAAAAATGAACTCCAATTTCTCGCTCTAAATATCAGTAAATTGATCGTCAATAAATGAATATTAACATCCTTGAGACTTTATTCTGAAGTTGACATTCTTAGTTGTAACAAACTCGTGGCTTTTAGTTTTGTAGATAGATTCTTTGTTGGTTCTTTCTCATTTTTCTTCTTTTAACATCGCGCTAAATGTATTATATTTCAGACTACGAATGCGCCATCTATTGAAACAATGCATCGTGTTGCTCACCGGCGCGCTCTTGTTCATCAAATTGGTGTCAATACGTCGCGTCATTTACTGGTTTTGCTCAATTTGCGCGCGCTTGTACGCATTGCTCACGCGTCGCTCTTCGTTTTTTAAATCCACCTAAAATATATGTAGCTAGGCTTCATTTCTAGCAAGTCTTTGTGTATATCTAGCTAGGCATCATTTTTCAGCGTCCCGCCTCTTTTGCCCGGTATGTGTCAATCACAAGTTGAACAAATTAATTTTATTATTTTCATGATGAAAATGATAACTTGCTACGGGCCGGTTTTATTATCATCTTTTTTATTCGTAGAAATTCGAATCGTCAAAAATTCAGAATCGTCGAATTTCTATCAGCAATATAGACATCATAACTTGTGCAATTTTTGCGTCTTTTCGATGTTAAATAGCAATTTTCTCGAATTATATCATTGTTAAAGTGAGTAGGTGTAAATGTACGTAGCTATTATATTGCTATGCTAAATGCTGATCGTAGCCTATTTAATCGGTGTTTTTTTATCTTTTCAATCGTAGTTTGATTGCCATTATATCGTGCGTTAATATGATATAATAGTTATAATCATGGGTGACAAAGCAACTTAAGTAGTGTTTTTATTATATGTTGGGATGCTTTTTATTGATGGTTTCTTGTTATTTATCTGGTCGTTTTGGTTCAGTTTTCAATGGTTTGTGAACGATATACAGTTAGGCTTGTATGAATGAAAGTTAATTGTGTGAGCATAAGCAGGTCTTGAGTGTATGTTATTTTGAGTTGATTGTTTTATTTTATCTATTAGACAAAACTCCCAGAAGTAATCAAACCTATTGATGCATTTGTCAAATTATTTAAATCAGTCGGTAAAAAATATCTGTCGTCAATATTCCGGAGTATAATTTAAATTGCTGTTAACATTTAACAAGAATTTAGCAACGAATATTGTTATTTATAAAGACTACAACGATAGTTAAAATTTTACAAGTGATTTGTAATATTTGAGATAATAGTTTTGCTTGGCATTAATTTACTTTATTTAAAGATGAGTGATACGTATAATTAGTAATCAGTTTAAGAAGTTTATCGATGATTTATTATAATAAAATATATTTTAACAAGTTAATTTTAGTGATCAAAATTCCATTAAATTACAGTTGAGAATATATTAACACAATAAAATTTCTTTTGTATGATGCATATAATACATATAATGATTGAGAATTTATTGGTACATCTATGCAATATTTGATTTTGCTGCTGGCATGCTTTTGACTTGTTACTGCTTTTCTATATATCTCTGCATTGTTCTTCATGTTCTATATATCCGTGTGTTGTTCTATCATGTTCTATATATCTGTATTGTCTAGCATGTTGTACGTTGTACATTTATTGCTTGCTTGCATGATCCATATCAGATGTAACTTCAACATTAGCATTTTTATTTCATGTTTTATTTTATTACTGCTTAAATAATTTTTGAGTGAATAAATATTTTCCTTGGGCGTGAAAATGATTGAAGGTTTAGAAATTTATATTGTTTCTCTGTAATTCGGAAATGAAAGATTTTTAGAGCATTTTTTTAAAAGAAGAATTAATTTTGCTTCTATACAATCAGTTTGTCTCTAAACAGATATGATATTAAGCAACATATTTTCAGTATATTAGTATTTCCTGTCATTTTTTAATATCTGTGTCTTTCCATGTATTTTATGTATTTTTTATTGTATTTTGTATTTTGTATTTTGCTCTACGTTTAAGCTCGGTTATTGATTGAAATCGATTTAAATTGTTTCTTATTTAAAAGTCAAATATTCCAGATGATGGTTTTAACATTGCTTTAGTGTTTTATCATTCTTGGATGCATTGCAATTAGCTGGTTAATTTTAAATTGATCAAATATTATCAAACTTGTGTATACTTTAATTTAGTGATTGATTGATTTGTTGATTGATTTATTAATAAATTGATGCATGAGTTACTTGTGTAGTAAATTTCTTTATTGATTAAATAATTAATTATTTTAATGAGTTGTTTGAATGGATTGATTATTTAATTAATACTTATTTATTAATTGATGGATGAATAATGATTTAGTAAAAATTGCATTTCATATATTGTAAGGATTATCGACAGGATTCATTGAGTTTTTTTAATTGTTTGATTGTATTAAGAAATGTATCATTGAGAAATTTCTGTGTAAATCAAGTCATCAATCAGAAATGAAATTTGAAATGCAGCACTGTATTAAATAAGCACAGGGTAATGTGATATGAAGTCAGTATTTTGAAAAATTTCAGCAGCTTGTGTTTACGCGTGATGTTTTAATGCACCATAGGTGTTGCCAGACCTTTGATCATTTTTTACAGAATATCTGTCAAGTCAAGCAGTATGCTAAAGAGTGCATGTTGGTTAATATTACGCTAAAGAGTGAAGTAAGTTAGTTAATATCATGCTAAAGAGTGCTTAGTTAGTTATTGTGCAAGTTAGTTAAAATTGTTTCGCACATCGTGACATTCCTTTTTTTACTGTGAACATTCCATATATTACGAGGGGCGTTCAGTAAGTAAGTCCCAAATCAATATAGCAAAATAAATAACTAACATATCAGTGTTCAATTAACATTTTTTTGTTCACT
>JAQIXG010000164.1:0-41233 GCA_034700105.1 Oconnorella tubifera
CGCAGTAGTTATTACAAAAATAACATCTAGAAGTCACCGGAAATGTTATTGCTACAACTTAATAATATGCAAATAAAGTACGTTTTAGATTATTAATATTCGATTAAAGATTAATTGAAAAAATTAAGATTCGATGACTTCGTAGAATATTTAAGATCGATTGGTATTCGAACGCTTCAAAGCTAAAAAAAAACTCCGCAGAGTCGCACGCACGACATTTGCATACTGAGCGCTGAGCATTTGAAAGCTTCTGTTCGTCTGATCATTGCTTTATGTTACTGTTCGGCCATCGCTTTGTTACAGCATTCAGCATCGATCAGTTGCATAGGTTATCAATGGTAATTATCTGAATAAAAAGTCTGCGTTTTGTTAACGGATAAAAGCGTTAACGTTTAACGCAATAACTCAATCGGTAGGTTCGTTAATGTTTAGCAATTTATTATTAACGTTCGTTTAATCGTAAATTTAGAGTTTTAAATGTCAAATTAAAGGTGTTAACGCTACAATTTTAACATGCAAGTCAGGTGTTATGAATATAAACATGTGTAGGAATATTATGATTATTTTGGTGAAATATTTATCTTCCGCAGTCATTCATCGAATATATTCCTAAATCAGGTTTATCCGAACTGTTTCAATGAAGCTTAACGTAAGATAATTATAATAAAATTTTATATATTTCACGATGGAAACAATAATTTACAGATTCAAAACATAAAATAGAAAAGGTTTATACAGCTGAACGTTTGGACTTCATTTAATGTCTTATACTGTAGTATAGGCCTTCTGCCAATCCAATTAAACAGAAAACATTTTATAGCAAAAGTTCAAAGAGGACAATAAAATAGACAGCTCTTTTCTAGAATTGGGCTCATTCTGATCCAAATCAAACATTGCGCGTTAGCCTCTGTTTATTCGTGGAAATAGTCTTTTTCGATTCACAAGTGATCAAACATTGACTCTGGCTGCGGAAGTTTCTTTTCGTCTTCGGTTACCGAGATACTTGTCTGATTTTCAAGGTCAATCTAGACTTGAAGAAGAGAATTATGAGATATTTAACAGCAATGGCTTTTGAGTTGATTGCTATATAATGATTTCTTGCAGTTAATAGAATATTTATTAGAGGGAATCAAGTTTAATATTTGTTACGTTCGTTTACTTTTATACCGCTGAATTATCGCTTCCGTAAGGAAAAATGAATTATTGAATATTTCCTATTTCAAGTAATTGTATCAATCTATATTTTCAATTGATTTATTTGAAGCAGCTTCATGTAAATCTTAGTTTAATTTGTAAAAGTTAATATTTTCGTATACTTGACATTTAATGTAAAATGTCAAGTATACGACATTTTTGAACATATAAAGTATGATTTGCATTAAAACAGTGTGAAGAAATGTTTGAATTTAATATTAGGAATTAGAATCTAAATACAAACATTCTGCAAACATTGAATGCCTTCGTTTTCGCGTGTATATAAACCTGTAAACAATAAAATTAAACTGAACGAAAGAATTCTGTCGCAATTTAGAGAATCTGTTGCAAATGAGATAAAACCATATCGTTCACTACGGACCGTGTTGCACTGAGATGGCTTCGTTGAAGAAACATTTTATGAGACAACTGAGACAACCGAGACAGTTTCTCAAAGGACATTTTGCCCTGTATGGAGAGATTCTCGTCAATGGTTTACTTTTAAAGTGGCATGAATTTTCTTTTCAAAGAAACAGCTTGTGGTTGTGCTAGTTTTTAGATCACACATTGTCAAGGAACAGACGTTGACGATTTCAAGTGATTTGCACTAAATGAGTTAGCAATAAAGTCCTATCTTAAAACAAAGCTTTCTCAAACTACTAACCCTAGTAAAATCATAATCCTTAACAATTTAAACAAGATATAATTAATAATACTATTTTGTTTAAATTTGTACAGATTATGATTAGTAGAAATATATATGAAACAATTTGTATCATATATATATAGGCAAACTATAGGCAAAATATATGATATGATATTATGTTATTGATCATTTATCATGTAATTCGCCTGTATATTGCATCGTGGTAAAAGGACGATTCGTCAACGGACGGTTCGTGAATGATATTCGTTATATTTAGGGTTAGGTTGAGGTTTAGGGTTAGGGTTAAGGTCAGGGTTAAAGTTAGGATTAAGTTTAGGGTTAAGGGTTTTAAGAATCGTCCGTTATAAAAATAGTTCTGACGAACGGTCCGTTGACGAATCGTTCCTTGATGAATCTTCCTAGAACCTGCATCGTAGCAATATATATGATACAAATTGTCTGCTGAGAAACACAGCAGTAAATAATAACGAGTCAGTCGTTGAGTGAAATCGTCCATCACTGATTGCTAGTTTTAAGAATAACATTGCGTGCTACGTTGAGACTATAGGGATGTGACTGGTGCTGAAATAGACTGACGATATAATGAGAACTAGAATTATACTTGTCACGATTTGTCTGTTATTTTCACTGTGGAGAAAAATGTCAAATGTTTCATATTTTAAAATCACTTTAATGATGCTGCTAAAGTGTTGTTACCATAAATATATTTGACATCACTGATAATGATTCGATCATTGCATCTAATTTTGTATTGCAATAAATAAACGAGACATTTTATAACAAATATATATTGTATATACATTAAACGAAATTGTATATAATACTTTGATTTTTCTATAATTTAATAAACACTGCAAATAAATATATAATATTAATGTACCTAAGGATTGTGCACGTTAAAGTTTATAAGTAACATATTCTTTTTGGATTATTTTCACAGATTATATCCTGCACATAAGATAAATGTGAAGATCAATTTTTGTCACAGTATATTGAGCTGCATTGTAATTGAACAGACACTCAATGTAACTCAACTTATTCACGGATTAGAGAGCTCTCTTTGTGATAAAGTCAGGATTTAAAGAAAGATATTTCATCGATTTCATCCCAGCAATAGAGTAATATAAGTGACGCACTGATGCAAGTAATTAGATGACATTTTAGAGTATAAAAAATACAATTCTGAGTTGCGATAACGGCAATGTAATGAGGTTATGTGCAGTTGCAGAAGATTGTTAAGATTCTTGTATATTGTTAACATTAATCAAGTTTCACAGATGATATCATAAATAAGGTTCACGATCATTAAACAGACGTTATACAGTAAATTTATCGTATACCTGACTATTATTAAGATCAAGAACATAGAAACTATAATTTTCTAAGATTTTCGAACAGCTTTATACATTTTATATTGCATAATAAAGAAATGTCTGTATCCATTTTGCAAGACAATTACAAGGCAATGTAAGGCAATGTTAATTAACAATAGTTTATCAAATCTCAAGACAGGATTATATTTGAATGTTTTCGATGCTCAAAATTGATTATAATAATTTAATTGCATAAATCCAGAACAAACTGCAGATTTTAAGTAAAACCACAGATAGAAAGTGTAATTTGTTTTGAATGAATTAAAACGCTAAATGATGGGAAAATGCAAGACAAGGGTTTGCATCCCCCTATCACGGGACGCAGACTGCCCGGGCCCCTGCCCAGGTCTTTGCCTGCGAGGGGTTGAAGCGGCCCGCAGTGTGAACTATGCCTGTTGTTGCCGATGGTGGCGCTCGTGTGCCTCGCGTTGCGCGACCACGGTAGTTGCGATCACTAATCTGCTCTTTCTGGTTTGTGGACATTTTTTATTATTATTTATTAACTTTCCTTCTGGTAAGTTAACATACAGTAGATAACATGCAATTGTCCTTTTGTTATTTGTCCAATTTCATTTACTTTTGTTTACTGTTTTTTGTTTTGATTTTTAACTTGCTGGTAAACTTGCCGAAATAATGTAATCTTGAACTTAGAATTCAAATATCTACGTTGAGTGTTTTAGTGCTTTTACTGATAAATAGAGTCCATTAATAAATTCAAAAGATTAAGTTTACAACTTGGCTAAAACTATGAAGTTCTTTAATGACACTTAAACTGAAATAAGCCGAAACTATGATCAAATGAGAAATATCCCTTTTTGTTGAGTATTCAACCCCAAACGTCTAAACTATCGATAACTAGTTCAACCATAAGCTACGGTATTTATACATCGCAAAATAAACAACGACTACACCCCCTATGAGTTAGCTGAGAATTAGGTCCGGTTCCCGGACTCTGTCCTGATCCAAGCAGCATAAGGGAGAGATTAGAGCACCGCGTGTACCTTTGTACTGGCTTCCGATCCGTCTTACCCCTTAAGTCATCGGGATAATGGTTGACGTGAGATATATTACCCAGACGGCGACAGTTGTATGGACGCTGCACTGGATCCAGCGAGGGAGGCACGCGGCCCGCAGCTGGGCCCTGGCGTTTATTGAGACATTAGACTGAAAAGGCGAGGTTTAACTGGGCTAGATGCTTCTGCCTGTTCGGAATGATAATATTATCATTGCAATTATAGGAAGATGATTCTGAATAGAAATGAATTGTAATGAGTTATTATTAATGATGTACATTTGTACAACTGCAGTTTATGAGTTTTGTTTAATGGTAGTTGAGTATTGTGTGAATATAGTTAAATAAAAAATGTACTAAACTTAACAAAAACAAGTATACATATTATACACAAAGTATATACAGTTTATGTAAACTTTGTATTTTATACAAATTTATTAAAGTATACGTAAAAATTGACAACAAGCAACAAGAGATAGGCTTACTGTATAAATAACTGAATTTTGTCAAGGTATTTCGTATATTACAATATACCCTGTTACTGTGTGATAGGGTATATTGTATAATATATATTGTATATTGTATAATATAGCATTTTATAATACTATATTATTCTATTGGACTCTATGTTCAATATGAAACTATATAATCGATATGTCGATATCAATACACAGTTTTCATACAATGTTTTTGTTTTGTATATAATCTATATAATCTCTATCTTAATATAATGAGTATCACTTGTTGTTTTAAATCATTTGCCAAATATTAGTATACTATAAATGAATTGAATCCTTTTCTGCTATCTCACTCGCTTACCAATTGATCTATCTATACACGTGCTATATAATACTAAAAGCTGTACAGAATATTAGCGCTGTGTTTTCGTGTCAATGTTTTTCCAGAGAGTGTTGCTATAAATTCATTCGCCTTGTTTACATAACGGAATATATCATTACGACGCCATGATGTTTGAGAACTTTTAACCATTTCCGTTCAATAAAGATGGCGTGACAGGGAACTAACACGTTCTCAATAAGCCAACATTGCATATTTACCGGAAGTTAGACGACTAACGTTACCTGAGTCGTCGACGTAATACGTACGTAACAGTAAAGAAACGTGAAAATTGAATCCGTGATATAACGGAGTCTCTGCAGTTTGCTTCAATATAGAAATTTGCGAATAGCTTTCCAGTGCCATTCATTTTTGTTCTAGATTTGATAAGATTTATAAAGTCGATTTGTAGGGTGGTGTTAAATGTTGAAAAATAAAGTAGGCAGAGCAACGAAGATGAATTTGATGGTTTTTTTTGGTAAAATAAATATGAAAGCCTTCATCTCTTCTGCTATTTGAATTATAGTTTATAGACATTCATTAATTCTCGATGAGTGACAGATAATGAAGTATATATACACTGTATGTCAAGCTAGAAATTAAAAACAAAAGTTACTAAGTTTCTGTTTTCTTTGTAGCACTTTACATATCCATATTTGTACATTTAATTGAGCAACGAATAAAGATTCATTAAATCCAATTGTGTATAAAATGATAAATAATAACAACGAGTTGATAATGTTAAACAATATCGCGATTTTACTTGGAACATATCGATGAATTGTAGAGTAAAATGTAATTAGTGAATCCTGAACTTGACAACGAATAGAAAGTTGCAAGGATGGATACAGGAATGCATTGAAACAACAGTTTCAGGACAGTCTGGCTGATGAATTGCTTTCAAAGAATTTCAATCAAAGAGAACAAGAATGGCGATTGATGAGAAAAATGCATGCTATGTAAAAGCATTTTTTTAGAAAATTGTTGTTTTAATGAAAATGAGAAATGAACTCGATAAAAGTTACAAAATTAATAATTTCAAGATAAAGAGAGTTTAAAAAGCGTTGATGGATGGATAGAAAGATAGAATGTATGTAATTTAAATAGTCTCATTTGTGGATGAATAATAAATTAATTTTGGCGACAGATAAAAATAGTTTATCGATATAGTATCGCTACAGTAATAGATTTTTCATGAAAAATTGCTGCAGAATGATTTTCGCCTACTGTTTTCATATGTTGACGTATGAGTAGTAATTTTACAGTAATTTAACGCGATGGATCGTTCGCAAATCACTGAAGATTAGTTGCATGATTGATTGATAGACTGATAGACAATTCACAACTCAATGTTAGATGATTTCTCTATCATTAATGATTTGGCATCAAAGCTGCAGACGTGAATGATCTGGATACTAATTTTAGACAAAATGAGACTATTTAATTCAAAAATGAAGTTATTTAATGCGGCAATGATGTAGAATGTTTTATTTATTATTTTGTTATTTGTATTTTTATATTTATTAAAGATAAAAGTATCACCATCTTTAACGCAGTTAAGGAGCTACAATAATATTCATGAAGTCGAATTTACGAAATCTTAAACATTAAGTATTAATTAACAGAATTCTGATTATTACTAAAAATATCAATTTGAATGAGTTATACTTTCTTTTTTTCTAATATTCTACTTGCTTTCTTCTTAGTTAACAATTAAGTTAACTTTCCTTCGCGCTACCTAATTAACTGTTCCTATGACTCCGTCTTTTAAATTTTGTCTAATATGTTTTGAACTCTCTTTTCATTTGACTTTTTTTCTATTATAACTTTCCCATTTTGCCTTCAATATATATATCATCGGTCCGTGTACGGATCTTAATACGAGATTTACGACAATTCAATGTAAGCCTTCGCTCTGGGGCCACGAGCTGATTTCAAGCTTTAAACTACTGCATAATAATATTGACTGAGTTGAGCCGTAAAAGGCGCATAACACGTTTTTGCGTCCCACGAAGCTTTAGATTTGACAAAAGATTACAAATACAGCGGGGTATAGAAGAAGTAAATGTGGAGAGAGAAAGTGATAGAAATATAAAATGAAGATTGATAAACTTGCTGAGAGTGTGTAGATTGTAAGAATTTATGAAAACAGTTTTTTTATTATAATTTTTAAAAGTTAAACAAATGAGAAGCAAAGGAAAGTTTAAAACAGAAAAACGTACAGATTTTAAAATTAATAAAATACAGATTTGCATTAGAGAACGACATGAAACAAAGTATTAGCTATTCCAGACAAATTCGTGCAACCATTAAGATTAGATTCAAAACGCAAAGTGACACAACCCAAAATTGTAATGTTTCGTACCTCACCCTTTAACAATGTTAATTAAATTATTCACTCTTTTTGAGAATTCATAAATACAAAAACTAGATCTAAAATGAGATTTTTTCTTTAGTTTACGTAGAAAGAACGAGAACAAAACTTGTTATCAAAGATTTACTCTGTGACTAGTTTGCAACGATCGATTTCTGTAAATATTCGATTGAATAAGAACTCGTTTAGTCGACTTTCGCGGGTGATCGACCTCGCAACGTTTAGATAAATGATTCCGCTATTGTATTTGAAAATTTGTGCGCAATCGTTTTGCTATTTTCTGATAAAGAGACTTGATAACTTACATTCTGATTGTTTTTATGTAACTAAGTTGTATTTATTTATTGTAGAAGGTACAGTGATTGATAATTTGTAAAATCGTAAATTGTTTGTTAAAAGATAGACTCAATATTCTAGATATACAAGATCTATAAAGTGATCGAGTATCGCAATCCAATTCAACTGATTGTAACTCCTCGGCTTTGCTCTCTGCTATTATTTTAAAGTTTCGTGTCAAGCAAGAAAAACGTTAGGCAAGCGTGAAAATCACGATTTTCAAACCGATCACGAACCGAAAAAATGTTTTAAGGTTTCATTGAAAACAGTTTTGTTTCATCTTTACACGGTGTCTTAACTGCTCAACTTATAACGCACTCTTTCTCTTATTCATTTACAGTAGTTTTATAGCACAGCATTGTAATCTGCATTGCGTTTTTGACTCAAATTTGAATCACACAGTAAAATGAACATTTTTTGCTTAAAGTGATTGCTACTGAAACGAGATCAAGGTAACAAACTTTTTTCAGTCAATTGTACATAGAAGAAATGTATATAATCAAATCACTTAAATTATTTCATCTGTAAAATAGCACGATAACAAAATTTGTGTATCTGGACTTGTAAATAAAATATTTCGTTGTATTTAAATTTAAAATTGGGATTTAAAATCAATTTCTTTATTTTAGGCTTGCGGTGTTTCACTAATGGTTGTTGGTTTCTGGGTTTACGTAGACACAGACTCGTATATCTACATGGAACTTCTGCACAACTTGCCAGCAATAGGTCCACTCATGGTTGTTGACAAGCTGCCAGGCCTGCTGATGGCTGTGGGGGCAGCTGTCTCGTTGCTGGGTTTTCTCGGCTGCTGCGGTGCTTGCTCGGATAGCGTCTGTTTTCTTGGACTTGTATGTATTAGAGTGTACTAACTAATTAATTAGTTCATGAATTAATTAGTTAATAAATTAATTAGTTTGTTGGTAAATCGGTTGCTTGATCGCTCAGTTATTTAGTCAATCAATCCATGAATAAAAAATGCATCGATTGGACTAATTAGGATGTATTGGAAATTAAATTAATTTTAAAATCAGTATTTTTACATTAGGCTATACATTATGAAAATCCGTTAATTAAATAAGCTTTTTTACCAATTATAATAGTTATGCCGTCTTATTTAGTGTAAGCTTAAAAATTGTCTTTTTGAAATTGAATTTTAGTTATTGAACGTTCTTTATTCGACAAGATTTACAAAGTGTATTTACCATATAGTGTAGAAGTAAGGGCCTCACAAAATATTCAGAGTTTATAGTATGAGAATTATTATGAGTTTTAGGCGCATTGATGTCTGTGTGAATAATATAGAAATATTATTTACATAGAAATATAGAAATATATTATTGTCATCTAAAATTATCTATCATAATAGTTTCTGTAACGCATTGTTTCAGTACACGATGCTTCTGTTTATCATCATCACAGCAGAAATCATTGTTGGCTCGGTCTTAGTCGTCTTTTCAGATCAGGTAAAAAATGAAATGAAGTTTTTTAAATTTTGTGAAAAATACTCTAAATTCTTACATATTATACTGTAAATTCATTTGACAGTAGGTTTTTTCGTCTTAATTCTACAGAATTTATATTAACTGACTGCTACAATTGTTAATACTTAATTATCAGTATTAATAATTATATAGTCAATTATATACTGATTTGCTAGTGTTTATTTATTTCTTTTATTTTCTTTGCAGTTACAAGATATCTTGTAACTAATATTTTTTCAATAGATAAAAGGGTTATGATAAAATTCCAGCATATAATATTGATATTATAACTTAGATTCTTGTTACAAATAAATACATCTTTAAATCTGCACAAAACCAACAGTAAAACATCTTCAATTCTGACAATGCTTTCATTTCCAACGCTCACAAAACCTGATAACTGAAACAACGTTGTTTTATAAAAGCAAAACATTAATAAACTACAATTGTTCCCGACGCGCGAGTCGAATTAGACCTAACCAACGCGATCTCTGATCCGATGCACTTTGCGTCGATTTGTTCGCGTGTAATTAATGATCTCATTTCTATCCAACACACGCACATTGTAACTGCCACGATCTGTAGCCAAGTGATGCTGTATGAATATATGGATCCATTATAGCCCATCACGGACTAATTGTCTAATAGAGTTATTGTAAATTGGTCAACCGTATTTATTTGAAGCTAGTTTTCGTTTTGTTTGTAATGAATTGTACGTGTTAAATCCATATATTACAATTATATTTTTGGACCTTTTAAGTTAAAATGTGAAGAAAATTACATTAAAGATAAATAAACTAAATGTCTTTATATATTGAATGAAAATATATATGGTATATCTCGTGTTTACAAGTATTGCTTTTTAGTGAATAACGCCTAGTATTGATATAACAGACCTATGAGATGTGTACATTGTGCAATAAGTTTATTACATTGTGTAATAACTTGACTTATTTTATCAAACATTATTTGCTTTGGTATTAGATTCATTTCTTTAAATAGGATTTTTTGACTTAATTCACTGAATTAATGAAATGAAATGACTTGACTTTTATTCACCACGTAATGTTGTCTAAATAAGATTACTTTATGACATTACTTAGCACAATTTTTATCACAATCTTTTCTTATCTAGAGTACTAAAACTTGTCACTAAAATCTTTGATGACGATACAGCCTGTGTATCAGTACTCATTGAAAGAAAATCAACCAGCGACTACATTATGTCTAAAATCTAGTCATTTTGTTACTAAGTGCAGTTTCTCGTCTTATTACTGAGCCAACAGGGTGCCCCAAGCGGAGTGTCATTTGAAGTAAGCAATAATCTCTCCATGAAGAGAGTTGTTTGAAAGTAATTATCTTTAAAACTTTGACGAATCAGTTTGACAAATAATTACTTAGGAAAAATCTAGCGCGTGTTTTTTGGCTAATTTGCGTCAATTGTTTGAAAAAAAGCATAATACGTCTACTTGTAAGGTAGCGCGTGCGTTAAATTTTAAAGTAGTATGAAAGATTTATTCAAAATTTATATTTTGAAAAAAGAATGATATTAGTTCGATTTATTTTCCTTTGTTTTGTGCACTGCATTTATTTTGTATTAAATTTTGCACTTCACGCCGGAGTAGCGAATAAGTTTCATAAATAGATATCTTTTAATTAGTTATGTATTATAACAGTCCAGTAAATTAATTAACTTAAATATCACAATTAGAAATACCACATGAAAATATATACCATAGTTTAAAGCTTTCAATACTCTCTGTGATAAACTTTTTATGATTAAAAACGCATTGTATAGAGTATAGACATCACTTTTATTAATGTCTCGAAATTATTCTACCAATTCACACGAGACTAAAATATTAATTTTATATTTTTATTTAATTTCTGTCCAATTTTTTCACAATTGGCTCGTATTTTGACAATGCCACCCCTACCTGCGGATAAATTGATTCTGCATCCACAATGACGTCTGGCGCCACTAACACCAAAGGAATATAATTGTCTTCAGTTTTTTGTTTTGTGAGAATCTTATCACAATAACTTCGCATCGTGTTGAAACGATGCACTGAAAGATTCATTAAAAACTCAAGATTTTCATCTTTCTAACTGAATGAATCCACTCTACACCTGCTGTGTATGCACGATATACACATTGCGTGTTGCGTGTGTGCGTTTTTGTTATCTCGCTATTTCTGAAATGACGAATTTTTTTAACATAGAAATATTTGAGACATATTGAATATGACAGGTCATCGGTGCAGAATAGAGATAGTATTTGCGTTGATTCGATCTATATTTCGATAATGTAAATGTCATTGTATTGTATAGATAATCATGTACTTGGTTTGGTGTAAGCTTTTTACTTTTGAATTTAAAAGTATAATTTTTTATTGATGCTATATTAATAGCGATATTTATTATCAATAAATAGTAGATTGTTGGTTTTATGATAAATTAATTGTAAACCATTATTTATCTTATATTAGCATCTTATATTATGTAATTGAGAATTACTGATGCAGTGTGAAATATCTTTTAACTATTATTATCTTCTATTCGAATAAAACATTTATTCTCTGCTCTGTTAGATCATTCTGCAACTGTAAAATTATTCAGTATTATTACTCAGTAATATTTCAGTATTATTCAGTTTTATTACTCTTATTACTGATCAAGAATTGACTCGTCAGTTTATTTATAGCATCCAGTTCACAACATTTCACTGTGTTGCTGTGAAGATGCTACATTAAAAGCAACGTGTACAGAACATTAATTTAATGTTCTTGAATTCGCTGTACAGATGATGTATGGATTCGAGTCGAAGATGCAACGACAGATAACTTACGAATACAATAAAACGGCCAGGCTTGGTAATGAATCGAGTTCTGAGACGAACCACATCACAGCAGCATGGGACATTGTACAAATTAAGGTCAGATCATTGAGAGAAATTTATTTCCTTAAAAGAATTGAATCAAATCTTTCATTAGTTTTTGTTACTTTTATCCAGAGTCCTTTACTATTTGAGTGAAATATTAGTTTACATTAATGTATAATATCATATAAAGCATTTTTAATGGGTTAATTGGCGAAAACATGAAAAGAATAACCAGAAAGTATATTCGTGTCTGTATTGTTAATTTTAAATAATAACTTTACAGTGTATTGCTACTTCTAAAAAGTAACTCTTTTTCTTCGGTGTATAAAGAAAATAAAGTTTAATAACTTAAACTCTTGAAGATTAATCTATATTGATGAAGCTATATTTAGTTATTAACATTATTTAGTTCTTTTAATTATTTACGTATTACTTTATTTACTTATTTACATTATTTACTAATTTACATAATTACTTGTTTACATTATCTACTTAATTACATAATTTATTTATTTACGTTGCTTCTTTTCATCGCAGTTGGGTTGTTGTGGAGCCTCTGGTCCCAAGGACTACATGCTGAGCGCTTGGTTTAATCTGACGAAAGATTCCGAGGGGGTCTTTGTGCCCGCATCCTGCTGCGTTCTTCTCAACGATGACTCGACCAATCCGTGGATCTTTGACGAGGACGGATGTCAGATTGGAGCGATTCTATTGGATAGGCCGAGATACAGGAGTTCCATTAAAACTCAGGTATGGAAATATATTCATAAAAGAAGTTTTAATTCATTGAAAGAATTTTGGTTTTAAACTTACTCTGAATGTTCGCCACACTTGTAAAAATATAAATATACTATGATATAAACGTTACTAATTTGATTAATATTCATGTGTGTGCATATAAATTCTTAAAATATTCAATGACTGTGTTAATTAAAAATAAAATATATGTTGTTTTGATTGCGTAATGTAGTGAAATTTTGAAGTTAAAACTATGCACTGTAATAGGCAACGTCACACTGTTATTTTCGACAAAAATTGATAAAGGATTAAATACATATTTTCTGATGTTTTAAACAACAGATAAGTTTTTAATCCTGTATTAATTTATACCTTAAACGTAACATTATATGCCTGCATAGTCATATGCTTACTATAAATAACAAAACGAAAATATTTATTAATTATATTTAACAGCATATTTAACATATTTCTCTTACATATTTCAAATGATAAAGTCATATATTATAATTTTTGTTTTAATATTTATATATAGTCAAATTAATAACATTTGACTATATATTGGACATTATAGAGTTAAGTTAAAACTATGTTCATGGACTCGAAAGACATTTGTCTGTGTCCGCTCATTCTTTTAATTTGCTCAACTGTTATTGTTATTATCTAATTGTTATACTTACAAAAAAAAAAATTTAAGGATACTGATTTTGATGTTATATGTTTAAATGATTCAATGTTTCATTTAATGCAGGGTTGTCAAAGAACATTTGTTCGTTGGATTCGATCTCGACTTCTTGTCATCGTTCTGAGTGTAACGACAATCGCTATGTTGCAAGTTTGTAAACAAGAATCTTTTCATTTTAATTTATAATAGGCCACAACACATTAATTTATTAATTTATAAAAAATTCAAACTTTTATTGACAGTACAAAAACAGTTACAGACAGTTATTATGGAGATACATAGAAATTAAACAATAGTTTAAACAAGTATTGCAAATAAAAATTCAGTTAACAGAATGTAATCGATTATAAAGTGTTTTGGGGAAGTGTCCCAAAAGTTCCCAGCACTGCCACCGCATTTTCCCACTGCACAGCGAAATTATAAAAAGGTATAATCTAAAACCTATTTATTATCCAAACCTTCTGTTGTGAGACATCCACCTCCCCATCTGCAACTGATTAGGGTTAAGGGTTCGATTATTACTTGGCTCAAAACTAAATAATACTTTGTTTAGCTTTATTATAATATTTCTCTTTATAATGTTTTTAATTCTAAAATATAAAATTATATTTAAGGAAAAACTTTGGATATCAGTATAAGAGAAGCATACCTAATTAATCACTGTTTAATGTAAATGCTATATGAATGAAGTCAATATTAATTCTTGTAAAATAAGAACACATTTGAAGAAGTTTTAAAATTATTTGTTATTTTGTAAAAGTTTTGATATAAATGTTATTTGCCAGATTCTACACTTGGTGTTCGGCTGCGTACTTCTCGCTAATGTTCGTAGAAGTCACAGCGAGTACCTTTGGTACGACGATGAATGCGGGTGACACTAGTGCAAAGAAATGATCCAGAATCGCTTCTTTGTAATATATTCTCTTATTTAAATGTAAATATATATATATTATAAGAAAAGTTTTATTTCGCGACTGTTTGAAAACAATGTAGCAATCCGATTTGATTTATTTTGTACTTTACAAATAGTTAACTTTTGTGATATAATGAAGTTCTATTTTAAATGCTTACATCCGAATTGTGTTTAACTTCATTATATTGATGGCAGAGTTAAAAAATAAGCATTGTTATATGAATTACGTTAAAATAATCAGATTTATGATCACGCAAGAATTTAATATACGTTACAAATATTTATTTATTTGTATTATTTGAAGGTAACGATTAATCTGAACTTTAAATTATTATCTTTTTTTAAATTAGATACAATCGAAGAGTTTTCGAAATTGTTGCAAATCATTTTTATTTTGGTTGGATTGCTTTTGTAGATTAAAGAGTTGATAATGCGTATGAAAAATGTAACAATATTACGCTTTCTGATGTACATAATTCTGACGTTTGTGTTTATAATAAATATGTGTCTGTAGTGTATACGAGAAATTATTATACTCGCAGTATTATACAGCGTAATATCACTACGCAACAGATAAACCATATTTTTGATAATATTTATCAGTTGTTTTAATATTTTATACAATTTTGAACAAAAGTTTTTATTACAACAAAGAATTGTGAATTTTTGTTGTAAATTATTTGAACAATCATTTTATAGTAAAATTGTTTATTGTGTGTGAAAAGTTTATGACTGTTAATTCCTAGGATTAAGTTTTTAGTAGGGTTATATTTAGGTTTAGAATTGAAGTGTAGAATTCTCAATGTATACAAACAATTCGTTCATTTAATCATCATCATAGCAATTATTTTAATTTGATCTATCTTGTTTTTTAGTATTAACAAAGTGATACAGCATTATAAGGCTTAATTAGTGCTATTTTGCAGTTATGTTGATATCTAGTTTGCATTAGTAACAGAGTATGTACATAAGAAATAATTTGAGTCTCCATCCTGAAAATTAAATGCCACATCTCTATTTTGTAAAATGATATGTTGTTCGCTTGTTTTATTACTACTGTTAGCTGTGCTCGATAAAGTAGAGTAGACTGACAATGTTGAACTATTTTTTGTAGCAATTCTAATATAAATTATCTAATTTTACGAAATTAAAGATAATTCTTTATTTTGTTTTTTGTGCTAATTTTATACTCAGATCAACATTTTATTTCGTGCTTTTACTCACATAAAACAGTTTTAGTGGTAAGCTATAACTTATATCCAATTAATAATCACTATAATAATGGCATAATAATTATGCTACAAACACAATAATTATTTTAATTAGTAATAACATATCATCTTTATCAGTTAAATGACAGCTCTATGACTTATTAACATTATTTTCTGGATCCTGTTTCCTATAATAATTATCCTCTGTCGATACATGTATTTGTGAAATACGCTAATGCACGTTATTAAAACATATATATTATCATAAAAAGCAATATAACGCAAGTCAATTTATCGTTGAAAATATAGAATTAATATGCTTCATGGAAATACTTCTAAAAGCATTCTACTAGATATAAGCCTACAAAGAATTCATTCTAGACGAATTTATGAAACTTTTCAATGATAACTTTTATTTAGGCCTACCAATAAGTTTTTATGCAGCATAATTTTCTCAGTGAGCCTTCATGAAATATAATGAAATAAACTAGATAAAACTTATAGGATATAGATTCATATATCGTGGAAAAAATGTGTTCTAGATTGAAAGGGGTTTGTTCAGATGCCAGATCTAGTGTTGTAATTGAAGGGTACCTTGAGAAGAAAGCAGCTCTGACAGATAAGAAATACTGGTGCACACTATCTGATGGAAAAATAAGCTACTATATCAATGAAGACAAGGTAACTGTCATCATTACAAATTATTGTCTATAAATTGATTCGAAAAAATATTAATGTTTTGTCTGTCCAAATACGAAATCAATGTTGGCGATGATTAAATTAGACTTTTATTATAGCCTACTGCAGATAGATGCAGTTTTCTTTTAATAATGAAATAAATGAGTAAGTTTTAGATGCAGTACACAAAAGCTATTATAACTATAATCACAAAAACTTTTATAATTCTTCTTATCTAAAAGCTGTTGGCATTTTGTTACTAACTGACATTAATTCCAATTTAACTTAACTATACTTTGGTTTATTTCGATTCCTATTTTGAAAGCTAAATACAGATTAAATGAAATTTTAGGCTAATCACACAGACAGCTGTGGTACAATAGAGATACCTCAGATTCAATCAATTCGTTCAGGAAAAGGAACAAATTTTGAAATCGTAACTCGCTTTAAAACTCATGTATTTGTAAGTCATTTTTATACGATTTTCAATTATACAACTTTATTCTATTTTGTTAATAAATTTGATTTTAGAGGAATACAATAAGTCAAAATTTGAGCCACCTACACTATGAAAAAAAATCCAATTAAATGGGATCCGCATATTATAAATAATGCTGTTTTTAGCATTTTGTATAGTAAACCAATGTATTTTTTTAAATTATCATTGAATTAGACATAGATGGCTATCCAATTGTTCAGATTTTGTTAAATCTTATTTAATTATTCTTCAGATAGCACCAGATTTTGCATGTCGTGACAATTGGGTGGCTTCTATTCAAAATGCAATGTTTGCTCCAACAATTCCAAAATGTTCAAGTACATTTTGGTTATCATCTCTTACTGAGTATGTTTTTAAGTTTAATTTTCATAATATAAAGATATTGATTTAAGTTTGAAAACTATACTTTTTTAATTTTGAAGCGTTGAAAACTGTAATAAAATGAAATTTATATTAATAGTATGCAAATATTAAGCATATTATTGCTGATGTTAATTTTTCAGAAATTCACAAGACACAGAATTATTAGCAACTTCACAACAAAATGAATACAAAGAAGTTTCTAATTCAAGATTCTTTTCTTCAAGTCCAACTTCTGCAGTTAACGAAAACCCAGTGCAATCTCCAACAAGAGAGCAACAAGACCCAAGATCAAACTCTTTCTTCTATGCATCAATTCAATGTGAAGAAATTGAGACTGTGAAGTCTAAACCAACAATTGCTGACTCATCTAACGTATTGCAACATAACCAACAAATTAAATCAGAGCATCATAAACCTAATTCATCCAAAAGTATTGAACCTTCAGAATTAACCGAAGCAATCCAAAAGTCTACTCAATCAATGTCTTCACAGATATCTTATCCTCAGACGGTGGGGTCCAAAGACACAGTCATGAGGAACACGAATCTGAATTCAAATATTTCAAAAGATTTTCAAATACCATCCATTCTTGTGCTAGATACAGAAGTAAGTGAATGTCCTGTTGGCGAATTACCAAACGTGCAGTTGACTTGGAAGTCTGCCTTTGATGAGATAAGGGCATTTTTAAAAGAGGAAAAAATTCATACAGAAAGATTCTCCATTGCAAGAGAACAGGGCAATCCTGGTCGAGCTATTGCTGCTCTGAAATATTTCATTGTAACATGCTAAAGAGTTGAAATGGTATTCCAGCATAATTGCAGTAATAATAGTCTAACAGTAATACAGAAATTAATCCAGGGTATATACATGCACTTGATATTAAAAATCCTTGCTTTGTTGCAATTGACTAAATTAATATGACTTTTATATATTAAGCATTATTGATTTAAATTAATTTAAATAGATTGGATTAATATGACTGAAAATTGTTATTGCTAAAACTGGATCATTCATATTTCATTTAACATAAGTTTGCTTGTAATATTTAACATAATTTATGCTGCTTTAACTGTCGCTTAATACAACAGAAATAATATTGCTTTACTTTAGTCAACTTTTTACTTGTTTATCAACTTCTCGTTATCATTCTAACCACTCGCAAATAATTTCAACAATGATCGTGATATCCACCAGTAACGCGATACCAGTTTCCAGATAAATTTAATTATAGATTTTCTTTCAAATCGTTCAATATTTCAACTAAATTTATCATCTCTTCAATCTTCATCCCAACAACCATTGTTGATCTCATTTGAAGAGCAATGACTGCCTCGACAAGTTCAGACAGAAATAATTAAATCTGGATGCTACTCAAACAAATTTGGACGTAGACTGGAAATAGACTTCACGCGTGCGGTTGAACTTAATCCTCTGGAAGTCACAAGTTTTGTTCGATTATTGCTTTGATCTTAAGAACATCGATTCTGCTGATGATCCTGATTGTTAAATAGAGCTCGATGACCATTGAGCTGAAATCAATAAAATATACGGAATTATTAAAATATAATTCATAATAATTACACATTAGCTGTAGGGTAATATTGTCATAAAGATACCAAATAAAACCGGTAGATATGTGATGTATGATTATATAATTTTATCTCTAATAACAATTAAAATTGTAGTAAAACGTAACTATATAAAAAAAGTTCTTTATAAATTAATACTGACAGTGTATAAACTATAAGGTATATTTACAACCATTTGTGAAATTTTGAATCATATCATAAACTAAATCTGGCAATATATCCGTTTCTTCACCAAAACAGTGACTGTAAATATGCAATAAATTATTATATTATACTTAGATATGTCAATACTGTAAAATGATCAAATTAATAAATGATTAAAATGAATAAAATGATTACAAGAACAGTTTACTGTTAAAATTTTATATCAGAATATGTCTAACTAGATCCTTGGTTAATAAGCCTAATAACCAAGAGACTATAAATAAAACAATGACATCTTGTCTATCTGACATTTCATTGGTCATCGGTATCGCAAATCGCTTTGTGATTGGCTTACGATGCTTCATCGACTTTGATGACAGACTCAATGAATCTGTTTGGGAACAGATTCTGATTCTTGTCTCCATTTTAAGATATTAAAAGTCATTCGCTTATTTCTCAGTTTCAGAGAATGTTCTCTACATGATAGTTGTCCGGTGTTGAAAAGTTTTTTGTTTTAAAGCGAATTTGTTTTAAAATATTAAGCTTCCTTTAGTATTTATTGCTTTATTATTTTATTTCATAGTACTACGTATCTCCAACATCTACATCGAACTAAATTTTTTGAGCATAATACTCAATTAACTCCTATAAGATTTAAATAAATAATACAATAAAACATTGACCATGAGGATTAGACCTAATTACTTCATTATCAAATATTACTAGTAATTCTGTATGACGGTCATTGTACATATGTGGATAAAATTTATTCGATTTTTTAGCTTAATTATCTTCGATTGTAGAATTGTTCGTATCAAATAAATGTAAATTAAATTACAAATTTTTGTCAAATTCAAACGACCGATTCTATAATGTATATGTCAACTTAATTGTAAAACCTGAAATTTTCCAGTCAACAAACTTTAATAAGAAAATAAAATATATTTAATACATTATTTCGCATTCCAGTTCCATGCTCTTTTTATTGATCATATATAATACAATTCATAAAAAACTAATTATTTCAAAGACATTTGAGCGATAATAATTATCAGAAACTATTACTTTTGAACGCTACGTTGACTTTATTCACATTATAATTAGAAGTGATGTCAAAATTAAAATTTAACGACGACGCGTTATCATTATCATTACTTGAAGTTAAAAGTGAAATCTATTCTACTACTGATCTGATAGCAGAGACTCCACAAAGAACAGTTGATAAGCTAAGTGATGGATGTTGCCCAGTCTTCAATGTCATCAGCTCCATCAACAGAAATGAAGCGCTACCGACAAACGGAGGTTTGTTACAAGTTTGCAAATATTTTCAAATATTTAAGCTTATGAAAATAAATTCAAATGCTGTCGTTTAGTTAATATTATTGATCGCATACAAATAAAAGATTAATCTAATCGCCAGAGTGCATATTTTAAAGTTAAAAGTACGGAGTAGTATATTTGGAGTCAATTTTGTAATACAGAGTAAAACACATTAGAGCATAGTTAACTACTTTCTATTATTAAATTATACTTTTAAGTGTATTTTTTGTATAAAAAACATAGTTTACGGTGTTACAAAAATATGTAGCATCATTCAGGTTCAATTACCTGTTTTTACTGAGGCAAAATAATATTATTATAGAATTTCATACCAATATAAATTTTAACACATTCAACTTTTTAACAAATATATCAACAGAATCGAGCAGATTTGACTTTGCACATCTTGCCGATTCAATACTGAAAGAAACAAAGCAGCTAAGAAATATGACTCAACTCACTAAACTTACTAAACTGAGGGAATCTGATGTCAAATTTGGTACTTCACAAAAAGATATAGCTGACCGTGACTTGTTACAAGTTACTCGTTGTGATTTAACGAATGAAGCGCGACCCAACACACAAAAAGTTCCCTCAAAGATGATTGCATCATCCAACCAAAAGAAAACTGGACGAAGGTATCAAAATTTTAAATATTTAATTTTTTCATTGTTTTTACATTTTTGACTGTAGAAATTAACAACGTAAAAACATAAATACATAACTTTTAAATGCACCTTTTTTAGACAAATGAGCTATTTTAAATGTGATATTTTAGGCAGTTTATCTGTCGTTATTGTGGTCGCCATTTCACTAAGTCCTACAATCTGTTGATACACGAGAGAACACACACAGACGAGAGACCATATGAGTGCGACATTTGTACGAAAAGATTCAGACGACAGGATCATTTAAGAGACCATAGGTGATTTTATCACATATTTTAAATTTAACTTTATATTATTGTCGATTATTTATTCTAAATTGAGTTTTATTTTCTATATATTTTGCTTGTCTACCATTTGATCGATGAATTAAAATCTATATATATATTTTCTAGTCGCACTGCAATATATATAGTTTGTCTTTGTCTGATTTGCAGTTTACCATATAACTTTTAATAACTTTTAAAAATAAATGCAAGCGGAACTGTTTTAAACAGTACGATTTTTAATGATTTAGTTTATAATTAAGCTGTCTTACACATATTCATTTAGAACTGTAGTTGTCTAGATATAAGTAATTAAATGTTAATTTCCATCTAATCCATTCAGATAGTCTCTAAAAATAACTGCAAATTTCAATATTTTAAAATAATACATTACATGTAGGATCTTTAATGATTTCATTTAAAATTTGTTTTAGACATATTCATTCACGAGAAAAGCCGTTCAAATGTCCTGAATGCGAAAAAGGATTTTGCCAGTCTCGCACTTTGGCTGTTCATCGTTCAACTCATGCGACCAGTCATGCTTTGAATTCTATCAATCATGTACACTTTCTACCTTGTCATATTTCATTTGTTTCTATAAAGATAATTTTTTAATTTCTTGAGATAAGAATAGAAGCAAGCTAAAGCTTGTATTTTAGATTTAACTTGCTTTAAATTTATGATTAATTTGTTTTAAGGCAATAATAAATGTAGGTGCTTTAGATTTTAAGTTAAAGATACTATTTTAACTTAAGCTGTTAAATAGTTAAATTTATTTTAACTTAAAAAATCCTTAATCAAGGCTAAGTAAAATAGTTATTCCATTATTTACAGTAAGTACTCCTTTTATTTTGTATATTACTTTCACAAAGATAAGAGTAAGAACTTTGTTACTTTTTTACATCGAAAACTATTGTTATTTTATTTTAAAGATATTATTGATTCTTTGTTTACCATTAATTTAACCTTGCTAATTGACTTTCAAATTGAAATCTTTTTAAATTAAAATTTTAGCAGTACAGGTACACTGATCTAATCGATCTCGATTCAAAAAGCCATTCTTTAACTAGAGAAATAAATGTAGATCAACGCGAAAGAAAGCAACGCAACGTCATATTGCATCGTGACGTCACATTATATTCCTGCACGTCTGGCCAACCCCTCCTACCTCATTCCTGCTGTCCTGTCAGTTTTCCTACCAGGAACGAAAAGCAAAGATACGTCAACAATTACTAGTGAACAGCTGAGCTTTTATAGTCGGTGACAAAAATCGTTATTTAAAATATCAATGTTGTAATTTTTAATCTTATAACTATGCAAGAAAGATATTACGAAAGATATAATGTATCATGAAAGATATTTTTTTTATGTATTTAGCTCATTTGCAGCTTATATCAATTTGTAATTTTTTCATAGCTTACAATTGCAATTCTATAGTTATAATAACTTAGTATATTATTGTGTTTGAAGAATTTTTACAATATTTATTAATTGCACATTATAACCAGTGAAAGTAGAACAGAATGAAAGTACTGTTTTACTTGTTTTAAATAATGAAAATTGACATCAACTACTAATGTGTAAAAACTTTATTGGTATTTTGCAGATATTTTATACATTTTGACTTATTCACTGAATGTTTTATTATATCTCAATCTAATCTACTGTTTCTACTACAAAACAATACATTTGTGACAATAAACTGTTAAAATACATTTATCTAATTGGTTTAATTACTGAATAACTTTCCTATCACTTCTTATTTATTACACATCAAATGCGCATATCTTTTCCTCTTTAACGACAAATAATTTGCAGTTAGACACTCTGTAGACTTGTTATCCTCCATAGACTACTGTTTTCTCTTTAACAAGACCCGATTAAACGACCGTGGCGATCTCCTATCTTGATTGGATTACAGTTATCCTGTAACCCACTGCACGCCTTTCCGTCTAATTACAACCATTAGTAAATGCGAGGATCCGAGAAGAGAATTAAACAAGAGAATCAGATTCGATGCTAACGCGAAAGTGGCAATGAATGGAAATCCCCGAGTGGTTGTAAAATGAACATTAGTGTAAGGATGATGCAGATAGTATCATGATGTGCAGTGGGTAACTGATCTACACTGATTGACAGAGATAAAGATGAGTCACTTGGGCTACTAGATAAATCCATGGTATATTAATATCATAAAGGATCTGAATCGCATTGATGACACAATTGATCTCAACGTGATGATTAAATTCAGTATTTCTTGTTCAAAAAAAGCTTATTTAATTTTTGCTTAAAGACTCGAATTCTTGAAAATAAGTTAAAGGTACGTTCATATAATATACCACCTGTTGTGATAATCACAATCTATATGTTATATATGAATAAATATATGTTGTGATAAACATGCACTTGTCTGTTACTAAAATTAATTCGGCTTATCATATTATCTATCATCAAATAGTTTACTTTCTGATACATAGGTAAAAATAATAAAAATTGTCTGAAATTCGCTTTTTCGGAACATGCTATTAAATGACATTAACATCAATCACAAAGTCTATTTATCATAGAGTTAATTATATCACCATTCAACTGAAATAGGGTCGCAAAAATAGAATAAAACTTTCAGAATATTTTATATTCATTATATTTAAAATTAATATAATGAATAAAATTAATATAATCAAAATATTTAAAATTAAATTAAATATTTTTAAACCAATTTATTTGTTTCCTTTCGTCATAGCAACGAGCGCGCGCGACTATTAAATTTAAACAAATGAATAAGTTCTCAACGTTTTGGCGACAGTTATAACCGCTAATTTTCACATAAATTTTTGATTGCTTTTATAACTGTACCGCAGCTATTCTCAATCACAATTAAAGTTCTCAGAACTCAAAACATTTACTCCAAAATTACTTCTCAAAACAGCTACTGTTAATTTTCAGGTAAGTTACTTTCTTTTTATTGCTGTTCTATAACATTTTCCAAAATTCTTGCACTTAAATGGACTATTTCGATAGCAAATTCTGCACAAATTTCAAAAATTTGATCTTTCAATCCCTAACTAATTAAAATTGCAACTACATGTAAATGTAACTACATGTAAATACATGTGAAATTTAACTAAATCTATACAATACGTGAAGCTGCTTCAACAACTTTCGTTCAATCTTTGAAACGGGCGTTAAATTCTCTCTATTACGTCATACTTCACACGATCGCAGCGACCACTGGGGGCGTGGAATCGAACCTAATATCTGCCGCAATACAATCCGCAACGAAATCTCGTAACAAACGAAAACGTTAACGCGTCTGATTCGATTTCACGCTAACTCAAATCGTTGCGTCTATTTTTGACTATACTCGATGCGACATACTTTTAGCGCATGCTTTCAAAACCGCCTCTGTATGACGTCATAATTACCGCTCGGTGAAAGATTTTGAGAAAGGGTTAGAATTCAACAATTGTAGTTTAAATTCTAAGATTTCAATATTTTTACATTTGAGTAATTTTTAGTTTATTTCAAAAAGTGAATAGATAAGAATAGAAATATTTATTAAAACACTGATTTCAACCACAGATTTTTTATCTTGCATTATGCAAGGACAGAAAATATTTAATAACAAATTCATTTTTGTTAATTAATTCAAGCGTTTAAATAATTGTCACTTTCAAAGTAAATCTATATCAAGTATATTATTTCTACTTATAGTTTTGATTGCATATTTATAAAAAGTAAATACAATTATTTAGAGTTTTAATTGAAGTTCCCAATATATATTTAAAAATATTTTCTACAGTTATCTACAATATTATCTTGTTTCTCTATAATGCGCCATTTCTTGTATTTTTTTATTGCTGTTATAGCCTCAGGTTAATAACGAATGACTATCATTAAGGATCCTAGAAATAATTTACTTGTACCCTTTGTTAAGTTAATGTTAACCCTCAACCCCTTATTCCTATCATTATAACGCATTTTAAAATACAAATTCTGCATGTCGGATTTCAAACGGTTCGCATTGAATATACCGTAATATTTTACCCCTCCACACTTGCATTTTTAGCCCGTCTCAACCCCCCTAGTGTCCCCCTGAGATAAATTGGTTGTCACAAAGCGTGTCCGAGCTAATTTCTGACGAGAAACCAGCCCTCTTAGTGGGGAGGGGAGACCATAGCTCCCGGGTGAATTTTTTTATGACACGGTAGTATTTTTAATAGTATTTTATACAATAATGCTTCACTAATGAATATACAAGTTAGAGCATACAAATATGCTGTAACTTACATGTTAAAGTATACGAGAAATTAATACTACTGTATATGTTAAATGGAAAGATATACTGAGATATATTGATGAAATAAATTTCTCAAATTTTATTTACGAAAGTTTATATTTTTCGAACAGGAATAAAACTGACTTACGCAATTAATTGAAATAATCATAAAGCAGCTACATATATCAATTCACTGAATTTGGACGAATGAAGTCATGAAAAGACCTTAGTAAATGAATTAAATTTTTAAAATCTGAATCGCATACAGCTAATCTACATTAGCTTTTATTGTTTATAACAGTGCGAGTAATTATGATACCAATGTATAAACTAAAAAAAAACCTTTAAATACTTTGCAAATGTTAAAAAATCGCAATGAAAGTAACAATCTGGAGGATTTATTATATGTACGAAAATATTACGTATACCAAGTAATCTAAATTTGCTTTCGCCACCAAAAAATTAAATACTGAGTACTAGTCACCGAATTTTAACACATTATACAAACATAACTATGCCTATCATAATTAAATATAATTTGTTTCATTTTAAAAATACTCCTCGATATTTAAAATAATCTCTATCTAACTGTATCAAACTGTAATGAATTTATATTATTTAAAAGAGTTAATATTTCTTGTAATTTCATTTCTTATTTTTCTATTTTCTTTTCAATCATTCTTTTCTGTATTCCTTCTCTCCCTCCGTTTCCTCTCCTTCTCTATCCCCTTCATACTCCCCAGTCCACTGCATTCCATTGTAATCAGCAAACCGTTGTAAAAAGCAAAGCGACAAGTACTTCCCTCACATTCTTTTATCCCCCGTCCCCTTATCCCCCGTCCCCCACTCTGTCCCCTTATTTACGTCGACTAACGGAGCATGAAGCCGTCGATTTACAGCGGGAGACTCTCGAGGCCCCTCGGCCGGGCCACTAAGCCCTACTGTCCACAGCGTTACGACCGTTGGTTGTTTGACGAACTGGAGGTAAGTTTAAATCCTCGATTTCCGTAGAGCTGACACACAGACAGACCTCGCGTGTTTTGTTTGCAGGCATGGACAAGAAAACGGTCAGATTATTATGAAGTAGAATATATTGCGTTTTAAATATGTGGATGTTATAAGGTGTGCTATTTAGAATTTAACTTATGGAGAAGTTGATTATATATTGAATTTTATATTTAGATAATGGTATACTATAGAATGTTCATATTACTAGTTAAGTAATGTAGGAATTTTGGAATAAAAGTACAATTTGTATGTTTTAGTAACTGAAAACAATAATTTAATTTATTTACGTGAGTAGACTTTGTGATATATAGTTTTCAATACAATTTTATAACCATAGTTATAAAATAATTACAGTTACTTTTGTTTAGGCCTACATTTGAAGAATTATTTGTAAAACAATTGAAAACTTTTAAATTAAATTTTACATCATATGTAAAATTTAATTAAAAAAATATCTTATTTCATTAGAAACATCCTGACAGGTAACTTACTAACATGAAATAATTTTAATGTCATTAGACCAAATTTTAAAATTACTTACACTCGGCCAATATCTTATCGAAACATATATTTAAGCTTACATTTTTTATTTCTCAATTTCATTTGTTAATTAACTTTAACTTCTCAAATGTGATTAAATTAGCAATATGATAAAAATAAAATCTATTATTATTAATGTAGTAACTTTTATATAAAAAATAAGTAGGCCTACCAACTGTATTTATTATAGTACGTCTTCATGATGATTTCTTATTTCAAAATAATCAGATTTATTTAAGTATACTCGACAGATTAAAATTTTAAATCTTAACTTTTGAAAATGAAATAATGTTCAATTAAAGTTAAACATTAAGCCAAAGTTTAATCCACACTAAGTATGTCAAAACTCACTTATAAACAGATATTTTATAAATTCCTAAGTACCTTATCTAATCCTTTACACATTTTAAGCAATTTTCAGAAAAGTACAATGCAGAAATGATCCAGAAACTGATATTCAATCGATGAATTATAATATATAATCGCTGTTTAGGTTATAACTGCAATTATATTCGTCGTCTAATTATCTTCGTTGTTAAATTTTATTCGAAAAACTCTCTCTCCATTGAGATGAAATAACTGTCTTGATGCAATAAATACTTAACAATACAGCATGGCGATGCTTCACCGGAATAACAATAGCTCAACCCAACACAATAGCCAACAGTAACGCACGATCTTTTCTTCAATAAGAAAAAGTTTTCAGTCATTTAATCCTCGCAGAAATTAATCGCAAGCATCCGTATTAAAAAGCGAAGCGCAATTAATTTCGCGATATTATAACTGACCGGTAGGTAATATTAAAACTGCGAAGCTTCCCCGGCGCCTAACTTTTACGGGTGAACTTCGTGTGACATGGTATTTTTAATTTACCGATTGTGTAATGACTTAATCCTCACGTCACCGGTACACGTTTGTTTACTTTTAACATCGTGTCAGCTGAAAACGTTCTCTGGATGAGATAATTCTCGAGGCTAGTAAATATAGAGATGCCACTATAATAGCGTAGCGTGCACAAACATCTATTTGGTTAGAATTTAAAGTTAGTCTGACGCATTCCGGGTTGTTATAAATTGAGACAGTTATTAGATTCTGAAATTATTCTCTCAGTTGTGAGATAGAGTTAAGACGATAGTGAAATATTGGATGTTAATAGAAGTATTATAGTGCTAATATTAGTTGGTTTAGTTATTTGTATTGAGAATATATACTAAGATCTGTATCACGGTTTGTAATAAATAAAATAATTTTGTTATTACTTTTTCTTAATATAAGTTGAAGATTAGAATAATTAGTATCTAATTTGAATAAACAAATTAAATATAAAATGATAATATTTTCGCATTTGCATAACTTGATAAAACATTGATGAAATTTCACGTTTATTCGTTTATCTATTATCCTGGTTTTTTTAAACAAATTCTGAGTCTTTATTGCACAAATTATTTAAGATAACTTAGTCAGCGCTAATCATATTTTAGTAGTTTATATTTACATATTGACTGCTTATGTGCTATTTAGAATGAGCCTCCTTAAACAACATGCTGAATAACTTGTATTAACTTAGTATATTTATTTAGTAAATATTCAGCGTCTCCTTTTTTGGATCAATCAACGATGTTAACTTTTTATTTTAATAAGAATATTTATTTTTAACATTTTAATTGTTACTTATAATCATAACATTATATTTTTATTTTCAGTTAAAATCGTAAAGATGCCTAAAGCTTTTCTTGTACGAACAGCTCGCAATCAAAGAGACAATACTTCAGACACAACACTTGATTTTAATCATCCACATACTACCATGCATTTACAACCTGATAGTAAGATTCCTGTCACTGAAAAATTGCGTTCCCCGATCAAGCAAGTTACACCAAGAAAAAGAAAATTGACAGCAAGTTCAGAAACAAAACTCAAGGGACTCTTCCGTCCTTTCTGTTCACCATCTTCCACAGAAAAGAAAAGAGCCAGACTAGATTCAACTAGCTTAGATTTGAATAACAATAGTGCATCTCCATTTATCTTATCAAATTCTGCAGTGAAGTCTACTGTATCATTTGAAATGATGATACCACCAAGGTATAATAATATTTCAATGATGGACTCTAGTTTTGAGTCATCTGGTTATTGGAAGGATAGTGGTACAGTGGGACTGCCTATGATGAATTTATCGATGACTTCATCTCATGATGGTATTAGAAATGCGTCTCCTTTTTTGGATCAATCAACGACAGGTAATGTAAACTTTTTACTTTGATGCAAATGTAGTTGAATTTGCATGTTTCAATTTACAACTCGAAAACAGTTTTAATTTCGTGATTTATTATTATGTGCTTTTAATAATGATAATTTTATTCCCATACCTATTTTTTTGCATATTATGATTTTACGCCTAGAAACTGTAACGATTCTTTACCTTTACTTAATGACTGAAACTCTTACTAATAACTGAAATGACATAATAAACTAAAATATTCTTAGACAATGTAAAATCAATTAATTTTCAATATCGTTTCTAAAATACTAAATGCGTCTTTAATGATTTAATGATGTATATATTTTTTAACAGTATATAATCACAAGTCGTAGAACTGTTCAAAAACTTAAATTTCTACAAATAAGTAATTTTTCAATCCATCAGAATCTAATATTTTTTCAATCTTAATTATTCAACTAATTAACAACAGTTTCATCATTCAATAATATTGTGTTATATAATGTCAACCGTCCTACTCTGACATGCGATAATTGTACCACCCTCTGTCTGTACTAATGAACTGGTTGTATTTATTTTCGTCACCTTGCAAAAACGTATAAATACATGACATCAGCAGATTTTTGTTGCGTCATGTATTTATTGCGTAATTCAAGTGGTAGTTTTAACTTAAGTTCCGGCTTTATTTTCTACCCGTTTTCCGGATTTCCGGTTAGTTTTAAAAACTAGATGCTGTGTAAATTTGATCTTCTGGGTAAGATATTTGAAAGTTTAAATGTTGGATAATATAATATGAAAATAAGGAAGGGATGTCATTATTTAGTATACCGGGTGACTTTAGGCTGCCTTGTCTACTGTATAGGCTTATATTGATGCAAACACGTGTTGAAAAAATGTGACACGGGCGCCTTGGTTTTGATTTAAGCCCTGGTTTAATTATTGCTAGAGATATTTCGCGATATTGAATTCTCGCCTGTATACAAATGATATTTAACTTTTAAATTTCATATAGTCATAATAAAGTAAGTTGATTGTTGAGATTAATAAAATAATTATAGAGAAAATTAACTCTGTAGTGGAAAAGTTTTGCATTGATTTTTAATTCTTTATTATTTATTAGGATAATCTATAAAACGTTAAACAACACAATAATCGTGAATAATTAGAATCATTTTAACTTAATATAGCTATTAGAAAATGTGATAAAAAGATGAATTTTGGCGAAAACATTATGACATAACATTAACATAAGTATCTTGTAACATTTAATAACAGCGATGAAAGAATTTAGTTTACTAAAATTAGCAAAACAGTAATAGCGGGCAAAATATAATGCCATCTGATAACTTTAATTGGAAGATTTAATAACGTTATACTGGACATTCTTTTAATTTCAAAAATCGTCCAACGGTATTTACTGGTCATTGAATGAAAGAACAAGGGAATGGTCAGTGAATGCAAGTATATAGGATGCGGGTCAAGTGACGTTGATGGTCATAAAGAAACAGGTTGAAAGGGTCGAGAAAGGGTCGTAGTTGAGCGGCGGGAAAGTAGAGGTCACATCAGCGGAGAAAGAACGCGCACCTGTTGTGAAATGTTTTATACTAGAGGTCGCTGTTGCATACCGGGCGATTAATTCAGCGAATGAGTGATAAAAAAATGTTTTGAAAGTAAAGGAGATACAGTATAGTGTCAATTACATCTGCGTATAACTGTAAATATTTACTAACGGAAAGTGAAATTTTAATTTTTTTATAAATTTGAATGAAAAAATGTTTTCAGCATATTAATAATTGATTATGTTAATTTACGCTGATATATATATGAAATATGTGCGAAATTGAGCATATATATTTCATTACAAAATATAGCAAACAAATTAATGATGGTAAGGCCGCTTTTACTGTATTCTTTTTATTTGATAATAAAATTCATGTAATTAGCATTCTGAAAATGCATGTCACATTCTAAGCCAAAATCAAGCAAAATAAACGACTTATTTATGTCTAGTTTTATTATTTCTGGATAAGATTCTTTATTCAGCCATCTGCTTCTAGTCTTGCATCAACAGTTACGAATAGTCCATGACTTTTGTACGCATATAAAATTGATATACAGTTATCATTTATTACAATAAGATTGTAATAAATGATATGATATGGCAGATGATAAATGTATACATTAGGCAGATTTTTTTTACTATAATAGCGATGGACATGAATGAATTTTTGAACAAGTGTTGGAAGTCAGTGGAGCGTGTTAGCACGCGTCGTCCAGGTATGTTATGTTACTCATCCGAGAAAAAACATGCCAGTTACGCTTGAGAGAGCAAGGGTTGAACAATGCAACGTATTTCTATAATGAGTTAGGAACGCGCGCGAAAAATGAGCTTTTTTATGTCGAAAAAATTTAATCTAAATTTAGTATATATGAAATGATGTTATAATAATTTGTAACGTCATTTATATGAAATAACGTGTAAATATATGAAATATATGAGTCATCACATGTGCTGTGCAAATTTATATGGAAATTTAACTTAAGACAATGCGAAATAGTTATAAGTTACACTTTACAGTCTATAGCAAAAAAAAATTCTGTTTTGTGAATTTAATGCTTTATAAATATAGCAGTTTATGAAGCATTAAATTCACAAAAGATCAAGTTTAGAAAGTTTTAATCATCGTGCAATGTTAACAAGAGGCTATAAAACATACTATGAGATTTGAAATTAAGCTACAATTGTACTATGCATATTTTTAAAACTAAAAAGCAAATTAAAATCGTGTTAAAAACGTTTTAAACGTTTTCATGAACCTCACTAATCAATATACATATATTTAAAATTTTGCTCAAATCAATGCCCTTATAATTAGCCGATTCATTCCTCTTCTTCGCACAGTAAAATGTCATAGCGCATCCAACCAAGTTATTAAAGCAAAGAGGTTATGCAAAGATCTTCGTGTAAAGTGAGTCAGGTGTCGGCAGGTGACTCGGTCGTTTGTGTGTTGTCGTCCCTCGGTTGAGTACCAGGGGATGCTGGCTGCTAAATTAACGGTAGAAGGACGATGAGCGGGAATTTGAATGAAAGAAAATAAATTGATCTGAATGTTTGAATAATGTAGTTCGGTACCGCTATGTTGGTTGCGTTTTTGGAAAGGGTGTGATTTATTGAATGGCAGATGGTTTAGCTCGAGGCTATAATATGTTAATGTTTCGCCGTGTAGAGTACAGTTGATGCTGTGTTTTTGTACCTGATTACCATGGGTATTTGACTTAATTTAAATCAATATTTCATGAATTTGTAAAAGGTATGATATTAAAGAAATGATATTATGTCATTATTATTTTAAATGTGATACTATGTATTATTGCAAGCAGACATATAAAGCAAATTGTAGTCATGTACATATTCGTTTGAACAGAATATGTGCGTGATTATGTGAGTGTTTTATTTATAAACTTGCCTAAATATGATTGTACTTGTATATAAGATATAATTATTTTGAGCAAAATTAAGACATCAAAAATGAGCCAGAAAATCAAGTTTAAAATGATTAAAAAGTAATATATAATAGCACTATATATTACAAACTATAATATATTTGTTAATTGCTAACTTTAATGATCTGATCACATAAAAATGATAATTTAGATTATTGTAATTGTTGTAACTTATACACTTGATATAGTGGTTATTATTTATTTTTATTTTCTTTCGTGTTTGTTTATACTGTTGCTTCTGCACTTTGTGTGAATAAATTCAAGTTTTAGTTATTAAATACTATAACTTAACATGTACACTAAATATTAAATAATATACAACATTGTTTTTACTGTACAGATAGCTACAAAGAGAATTCCCCTATAGTAACTGATGACACCAACGAGAGAAAGATCTGTGGAGAGTCCAGAAGACAATGTACTCCATCAATCTTCAGCTCCATAGAACAACTCGCTAAAACATCTTGTCCCAACAAATCCATTCATTCTCCTCTTCTTCAAACTGATTTCATACATTCCGAACAATCAAAATCATTTTCTAGTCGCTTTACATCAACTTCTCCTCAGTTTACTTCTCTCTTTGCATCTTCCACATTTACTACTCAGAATATTTTCAATCAAAGTCAGTCCACCCCTCCCTATACCCCTTATATAATCCGTCCAATTCCAACCAAAGTGAGTAAAAATCAAGGTGAAGATGTAAAAATTTTCATGCCGGTTAAGAATGAAATCCCTTGTAAATCTGACAATAGATTCCCATTGGAAACAAGTTTAGAATCTCGAAATGTAAGCGCTAGGTTTTCTGAAACCAATCAACGTTGTTTGATCAACCAGAGGTTATCAAAAGAAGGGATCCAAGATGGCCGCCAGATACGTCATAATGACCACGTGACTCTTGTAGCCAATCATTCTTTGATGTCGTCTGTGTTTTACACTCCAATTGAAAAGTCAAATCAGCAAGTAACTCATCATGGACTGATGCTTGGAAAGTTAATTGGAAGTGTGATGAATAAATGTGAAGATAAAACGACAAGATTTTCTTCTCCAGTTAGTTGTTCAACCATTACAGAAAGTTCATCGGTAAAGTTAGAGTTTAGTTTTATAGAAACTTTATTAATTAGCAAAAATGAATTTAATCAAAAGTATTTAGTAATACTAATATTCATCAAATTATTATAATGTGCGTGTTATTCACTTAAGATTGAGTATAATTTTGTATTCATTCAACTATTTCTTTATAAACTTGATCTTAATCATAAATTTTGTTATAATTAATATTATAACAAAGTTTTAATTATATATTTTGGTGTCATTTTAGTTTTCAACCGAACGTTCATCGAGTGTTATAAGTTCAGTTTCAGATTCCAGAGCTAACACGGTTTCAGTAAAAACTTCATTTCATCAAGAATTGCTTAACAATGGTAATCTATTAAACACATCTCATTCTCAAATTGCTACTAAACCTATTGTTTTTAACTTAGTTTTTATATAATTAAGTTTCTATTAATTGAATCGAACTTTTCTACCAATTCAGCTTGTGATTTCTATTATTATACATTACTTCATACATATACAGGCATTGCATATATATAGTATATTATGATAACTATACATTATATTAAAATAAACTTATATTATAAATGATGTAATTTACACATTATAAAATATTATGAAATTAGTATAATATAAATTACAATCCTAAGGAATGATGTAGTGTTTATTGATCTATAGTAATTTCTGGTTGATAATTTGAATTTAGTCAAATCAGTTTCAATTAATATTGGGAAGATTTTGACTTTAGCAATTGTATTTAACTTTAATTTAACATTTAAAATCTCTTACTTAACGTTTAATTCACTGTTTTACCAGGTAATCCATCAAGTGGTGATCAGTTTTCATGTCAGATCTGTCAGAAAGTTTTTCCCTTGCAACGACTGTTAAACAGACATGCTAAATGTCACAGCAATGTTAAACGTTTTGTTTGCAACTACTGCGGTAAAGGATTCAATGACACTTTTGATCTAAAACGTCACACGAGGACACACACAGGTATTTTTCTTTTATATCGTTTTCTTTTATATATTTTATATATTATTTTATCCTGTTTTTTATTTTTTGATATTATAGGATATTAATAAATTGTTAAATGCAATGATTTTTTTAATATAATAGTGATTTATAGCATAAATCAGTGAATCAAAATATGTCATTAAATTAAATATCATGTAATATTCTTAACTGAATTAATCAATGTTAAAACGTTATTTTTGCAAAACTGACTGTCTAATATTGCATAAATCAGTTAAGAATATTATGTGATATTTAATTTAACGACATATTTTGACATACACTAAATATCATTCAATATTAAGCCAAATATCAATAAATAAACAGTATTTAACATTGAGCATTAATTCTTTTATCAAACTATCTTAGCCATTAACAACGTCTATAATTTGTTTTTCAAGGAGTCCGGCCATTCAAATGTTCTGAATGTGACAAAGCTTTCACTCAACGCTGTTCACTCGAGTCTCATAGTCGCAAAGTGCACAACCGTCAGTTAGAATTTGCGTACAAACAACGTCGCACTAAAGTTTACGTTTGCGAGGAATGCGGGCATTCGACTGACAAGCCAGATTCTTATTACGAACATCTCGAACTGAATCATCCAGATTGTCCCGTTCTGGCTCGCAAGCACGATAAGAGACTTTTCAAGTTCGCGGCTTTGGAGTCAAATCCCCAGAATCCAATTTAGCGGAAAGACTGAAAGAGCTTAATTAAATTGTAGATAAAATTTATATTGTGTATTCAATATTTATAGTAAGATTTGGACTGTCAAGACTTTTAGGATCTGGAAACATATATTTAACTTTTGACTTTTAACATAAGTTAAATGTTAAATGAATGCAACAGGGCATTCTTGTGTTTGCATTCTGTATTTTATAATTTTCAAACGTATTGCTAATTATAAAAATAGGAATGGATGTATTATTAGTGAGACAGATATTATAGTTCTATTTAGCAGGAATTGACTGTATTAAACTACATGTAGATTAAATAATCGTAGATTAGGTCAAAGCTTTAAAATAATTTCTCAAAGTATTTTGAGCTTAATTTTGAACAATAGAAGTTTCGTTATAAATATCATTGAAAATTAGGCAAGAAGTGAAATTAATGACTTGCAGAGCAGTATTGTTAAAATTTAAATATTTTAGTATTAAAATGTGACCTAATTAATAGCAGTGTCATGTTAAACTAGCCATTATGAAATAACAGTTTAAGAGATTAGCTAATATCCCAATATTTAACTACATTTTGATGCATTTTACACAAAAAACTTTTCATTAATAAATGTATATCTCTAGCAATGATTTTAATGATATTATCAGATTCTGCCCAACTCTTTGTCGATATTTAGTTATTTTAATCCATCGCTTGTAATTATTGTTATTTGTAATGGCAGAGCGACTTTAATATATGTAAATATTGTCTAAGTACACGCAATGTATTGTAATTGTATGTTAATAAGTTTTTGTTAATTTACTTGCTTCAATATTTGCTTTCTTTTGCGTGAAATGCAATAAATTAATAAATTTATCAATAATATTCAAATCTGTGTTTTTATGAGTGTTTTTATGGTCCTCATATCGAAAATAGTAGATTTATAATACAAGAAATTATTAAAACTTAGATTTGGTCACTCATTGCATTAGGCAAGTATTTGAATGATTTTCTATAAGGTCAACAATATTATTTTCTTTTTGTTTTGAAAATTCGGCATTCATAATAACATCTGAGCTGTCATTTACCCTGGAACATGTTTGTGCATTAATTGACTCATGAGGTCAGTATTTGCGTCACTGGCAACACATTAAATAACGCATTAGCAAATTAAGCCAGCATATTGAATAATTCTAAAATATTGCAAAGCTGCTAACTTCAAATATCTCAATTATTAACCGAAATTATTGAAATCAAAAAGAAATAGTCTAAATATTGCTATTTGAAAACATTTAGTTTATACTAAATGTTTTCTTATAAATGTGTAAATGTCTGAATGTCATTGTGCAAACTATTAACTTTCTGTCTTCTGTAAATTAATAGTAGATACTATCTTTTATATTTCTTCTACTATGTATTTATTATACATTTATTTTATAAAGTCAATTTGCATTGCTATATTTTGTTAATAAACTCATCTTTGTTTTTTAGTTTATTATTTAAATTTAAACGTATGATTTTTTCCTATACGAAAACAACATATGTAAGACATACATGGGATAAAAACAGAATAAAAACAATCTAAATTGTTAAATGGTAACAATTTCAAATAGCGATTTCTTGATTATTTCTTTTTCTTTTACTACAGTAAATTATTATTATTTTATTCATTTTTGCTACTAATTAACTCAACCAAACAAAAACTGATGATTATTTAGATCTTGCATTGAATTCTCGGCTCCAGTCTCTATGATCGCATTGTTCATTAATCTTTCACAACCTTTAGAAATACTATCGAATATGGATCAGTTTCAAAGCAGTACATGTTTCAAAGGGATAATTACAACTTTCAAAGGGATTATTAACAGCACTGTAGGGCATTTATATGACGTTATATGACTTCATCAGGCAATATAAGATCTTTTTTTCTTGCAGTATTCAATTGAAGTGATCACACAGTGTTCAGCCCTATCTTTAAAATAAACAAATTCATTAAAATCAATTGTTAATTAATGATTTATTATTGACGAATGATATTGTTGATTGACCGACAACACAGATTTTTATTAATTACTGATTTTATTACTTATTAGGCCTACTGCCTTAATTTAAAAATAGCAAAAATTATCATTTATCAAAAGCTTGACAATAAAATGTAATAATATCAAACATTACTAGTAGAAATAAGTTTGCTCCATTATAATAATCTGACTGCAGATAATAACTTGTAACAGTTCAAAACTTAAAATTATAACAAATTTTACTTCGCTTCTGTTTACACAAGAATGCGTTTGTAATTTAATACTTTTCTTTGAATTTAATCATAAAATTATGATCGTGTACTTTAATAAGTAAGCTTGAATATTATATATAAAACTTTATTAAGCAATGCTTTAGCATTATAAATAGAACTTTAATTAACTAATTAATTAATTAATGCGCATACTTTTAGTTTATACTCTATTAAATAACTAAATACACTATGCTACATATTATATACCATGCGATACAGTATCACTTGAGTGTTAATGCATATTGGATTCTTTACAGGTAAAAAGTTTAAAAGTAACCGTCATAATAGAGCGTTATTGATTAGTCTATAAAATGTTGAAGTACTTAGATCAAAGACCATTATATAACATATATTTTACTGATAAGCCGTTCATTTAATACTCCTAATTGGCTTGTTTTGGTTATATGCAATTTAAAATTATGCATTCCTAATTTATTTTATGTTTTCTAACAACTGGATACTTAAAAGATATAGAGTATCAGACACTTAATATTATAAATAAATATTTAAAGTATCCTTTTGATTTTTCATAAAAAGCGCCACTGTAATATAAAGTGCAATGCAGCCTTTAAAAAGACCAACACGATGTACAGCTTCTATTGTGTACCTGTAAAATAGAAACAGCCCGTAATTGATTGCATGTTAAAAATAAACAAATACAGCTCGTGACAGTACGCAGCTCATAGGGAAAAAACGCAGAAATTGTTTGTAAACCCGATATAGTAACAGTTCTACTCAACTCGGATTAGATTACAGTTTTGTATTGATCTAAGCTTTGACTGAAGAGTAATAACAGATCATCTAAGTCGTGTGGTGGTTTTGAGCCGTTTGAGAATAGCTTTGGCAAGTCAAGGTTAATAAAGTCAAGACGATAAAAAGAGAGAGCGAGAGACCGTTTAACTGTAAAATTCTTTGTAAGAGAAATCACGTGCATTTTAGCGCGCTGTTTGTTAGAGTGATTTATGACGATGTAGTTATTTTATCTAATCTTATAAAAACAAAACGTTTTAATCCTGGAAGGAATGCAACCTAAAATGTGGTTTAAGAAACGATTGCTTATTATTGATGTAGAACGAGTTGTAAATCAGTTATATAATCTATAGTATAATTTTCACTTAACAAAATAAGATACTTTAAATTTCAGCTGATAAACGGATTAATGCAAATATTTAAAAATAACAATATTTGGTAAGATTTTAGAGATTTTGAATAAGATTCAAATGACACTTCCAAATATGTCTTAGAGCTATTTTAATCTAAGTATATATTCTATTTCACGTTTAGATGAATCAGATATAACTAGTCAAGTCATGAAACAGTTTATGCCAACTAAAAGCTAAGTTAGTATTACTAAAGTTAATTAGTATTACTTATACTGGATCACAAGGATGCACCTGCTTAACTCTAAATCTTATCAGTCAAATTAATTCTTGCTACAGTACGTTCATTCTTTAAATCTGATCAAATTTGTTCATCTGAATGTCCGGAAGAAAGCGTCATGCAGTATGGACAGATTATCGAGAGGAAGTTTCAACAGAATTAGCTGACGAGGAACCTCAGCAGTCTACGATTAAAAGAAGAAAGAAAAATCAGTCGATGAGTAACGTACGACGTGCTCTGTCGTCCGTCTTTCTCTGGCCGGTCGCGGGATCAGCGGGGACCGACGGGGCGACAGGGAGTCAACAACAAGAACAGGTAATGAAGAATGCACTGAATGTATTGTTTTAAATTTATCGTAAAAAAATTATAGGTCTCTAGTTTTAAAACATGTTTAAACATCTTATCATACAGAAATTATGAAATTTAAATAGAAAATCGATATGGATGTTAACAAAACAGACTTTATATGCTGTCCTGCCACATGGTTAAGGCTGATTAATTACTGTGAGATAACACAATAGAAAATTTTAAGATTATTGTTCAGAATGCAGATATTAGTAAATGTATTCGGCTACTAAAGGGTGCAGAAAGTTATAATAGAAGTAAGCGTAACACGAGACTGTATCTGTTGGTTACTTGTCTGGCGCTTAAATTATTTCATCAAAGAGATAAAATAATTGCTGTTGCAGATACAGTTAGCGACTATCATAGGTTATAATTTTAAAATGTTTCTTTTACAAAGTACGCCCTAAATATGTGTAAAATAATAGTCTTCTTTCATAACATTGGCAAAATTAACACTTTTGCAAACTAGGATCTTAAAGCCTCATTTCAACGATCACTTTAATTCCTTTCATCTTACTTTTTGTGAATAACTTTATATATAGATTAATATTCACTTAACTAAAAATGAAATTACTTCGTGTTGCCGCATGTATATAATTGATTCTTACAACGCTTAAGTTAAGTTAATCGTAAACCCAATTTACCCGAGTTTTTGCTGGTATAATTATAATATTAAAGCACGCAATGTCACGTTGCTTTTGCAGCCACGCCACAGGTGCGAATGCTATTGCAACAGCATATTATTGATTGTGAAAATATTATCAATATCAATGCCATAGTAAAAACAAGCGTTTATACGTCAATGTTTTGTCGCTGTAATTATTCAAGTTATGCGTAAATTCTGTCGCTACGTGTTATTCTAATCAATAATGGAAATTTAAAAACGTCGCGTAGTGTAAAGAGATTTATTTTAATTATAAAAAAATCGACCGCAAATGTTTTTTATTTTTTCTGACATTACAATTTCAATAATATTGAATATACCACATAATATAACCTAACCTTGTTTGTCAGATCAGATATATATTAAATGCATAATGTTACACGACCGCTTAACAATTAATGTTATTGTTATGTAGCGATTTCAATTGTACATTTTGTGAGATGACTACATAATGCGTTTGTATGTGATAAAAGTCCCAGTATATATAATGACGTCAACTGACAGAAATCAAGTTGACTGCGAGTGAGAGTGAAATTAGAGTAAACAGTATGAACACTGCGATTCATTTAGTCATTTTTTAAAGTAGGATTGCATTTAGTCAGCAAATTTCTGGAATGCATGACCTGGATTTGATTTGACAATGGCATGTGAAATTCATGATATTGAGGGTTGTGACGAATATTTTGAGAAGATTTTTCTGTTGAGAAAATAACAAAAATCTATGTTTTTAAAAACGATATAATGACAAGTTTAAAAAAGCTGTTCGAGTTAGCTTCATTGTCATTTAGCAGAAATAGATCAAATCATACAATAGTTAATTAATACTTTAAGCTATTTGTATATTAATATAGCAAGTAATATAGTATTAATATATTTAAATAAACAGTGTAAAAGTTGCAATTTGACTTTTTAATTTATTAAAGAAAGTAAACATAGCATATTAATACATAAGTGTTAAGTTTAACGTCATGTATTACCGTATTTTAACGATGTCTCAGACGTAGCTATCAATTTAAGCACCTTACGGTGGTAACCGTAAGGTGCTTAAGGTGCAC
>JAQIXG010000165.1:0-41216 GCA_034700105.1 Oconnorella tubifera
GCCGATGGTGTACATAAAGTTTTATGACAACATCAATGCTCTCTCGCTGCATGAGAAGCCGATGATGGATGCATTAAAATGCACGAATTATTTTAACAAAGATACTTAGTATAGAAGTAGGCTACTTAATGACAAAAGTAAATACTGATGTTATTTTAACTTTGCTTGGAAATTATGGCTACAGTATCATATTAGAGATAATTAACTTTTCGCTATATAATAAAAATTTAACATTATTCTCAAGCGCTTTTCAAATTGCCGCAATTAATCAATATTATCTAATTCGAATTATAACACAAGTTCCACAGAACTATCGACATATTCACTATCGACTATTCAATATGCTTTTAAACCAGAAATTCTAAAATGTTGATTATCATAAAATCGTCTCAATATTCATTAAAACAATTTAGACCACATTTATATTACAATTAAACCAAACAACCTGGTTACGTAAACAAATATTGTGCGTAAAAGACCCAACTCAAAAGCCATAATACATATACGAGAACATATATAATATATTTGCCTGATTATAACGTACAGTATATTCATATGTCATGCATAAAATATCAAAAACCTATCCACATGCACTTACTGAAGAATTTTCAACGAGCAGAATTATATGGGTCACTTAGTGTCTTATGAACTTAACAATAAATCTCAATAAGAATAAATTCTACGTCCTTTCCTCAGCAATAAATGTCAATAATTAATTTTTTAACCCACCAGCACAAATGTCATGATATAAAATTTTGATGTCTATTATTAATGACAGTCGTAAGACGAAACATGGAAATATTTGCAAAGTTACAAATCGCAGGCTCAGTCGTTACGTTATAATTCTAGCATAAACATTGCAAATTTTCAGAAATGCAATGAAATAGAAGTTTTACGACTGCAAAATATCGGAATGGCAAATTTTATCAAAACGAAATATGGTTATACTGAATAAAAAGATGTGATAGCAGCTTGTTATAACTTGTGCCACGAAAACTAATGAAAAATTTTGAAGAAAACTTATCAGCATAATTATAAGAAGATAAAATATATAATTTTTAGATTTTTTAAGCAATTTTTACAGTATAGGTAATCTAACGTTTTTAGATATAAAAATCGAATTCAGAAGAAAAATCTGTTGCTAATTTATTATTCACTAAAAAGACAATAAACTTATATAACTATCAACTAAATCATTAATTATAATAATTGCATACAGTATATTCCACTACTATATATTTATGGCTGGAAATCAGAAATGCAACTAATCAAGATATTGGATGAAATTAAATGATATCTGTTCCTAAAGATTAATTCAACAATATGATATTCATCAGAATTAATTTGTTCGCAAGGGAAATCAGTACTTTTGATTTTTTAAAACGACGCGTCACATCAAAGGATTATTTTTAATTGAAATGCTTTGCAGCTTTCATATTTTTGGGAACGCTTATAGTTACAATATAAAAACTTTTATTTTCATAATATTTGATTTAAATAGTTTGTTGACATGGTACTGGAATAAAACTGAAAAAAATGAAAGCATAATATAAATAAAAACAATTTATTAATTGAGCATGATGTGCGTTTAATTTTTTGTCGTCTGCCAAACTATTTAATAAATTGAAATTTATTAAATAAGTTTATTAAATAAATTATATAAACGACTTGTTTAATAAATTGAAATTTATACAGTTTAAATGCAGTATAAGTAATTGTGCATAGTTTTATCATTTTTCTTTAACTTTCTAAAAGATAACCTCAAACTGTATGCTCTCTTCTAATTTTGTTAAAACCAAACTAAATTAAATCCTGTAATAGATTATAAAATGTTAGAAATAATATTCTTATAAAAATTACAGAGTTTAATTTATAAAAGAATCCACTTTCTTTAATCTGTTTTAAAGATAACAACTTAACGCATCTATCCGGTGTCAACGGATTGTCAAAGCATATCTAACTATCTCGAATGGGAACGAAATTAGAAAAATATCTGTGAAATCTTCAATTAATCAACAAAACATAGAATCTAAAAAAATTGGAAAATGTTAGAGCATGAAGTCAATACTTTGTCTATCAATCATTTCAAGTTTGATTGATCGTAGCTTAGGATATAAGAATGAATAGCGTTTTATCATATTTTAAAGCCTTATTTACTTATATTTTCAAAACTCTGAATTTACATGAATTCACATGACATTTTAAAATTCTTTCTACACAAAACAATATTGTTTAATTAATCTCTAATGCAAATGCAGACGAATAGTAACTAGTCACTTAACACAAACATAGTCAAAAATATGTAAAATGACTATAGGTTATAACAAACGGTTATTATTACAAATGTTGTTGTATTTCTTTTTAAATTCCAAAACAATTTTTTTATGTTTGATATCTGAATGACATCTGTAAATAAGCATCAGTAATTTAACAAACTTTAATGAATTTTTAGCTTCCCCAGTTTAATATAATTTGTCGACATCAAATAATAGTAGAAAATAGTAGAAAAATTACCACATTTGATTTTTGAGTCAAACTTATTCCTAATCATATTTCAAAACAATAGAAAATTTTGCTTACCGTTGAGCGTGTTGTACACGTAGTAAAATGCACTCCACTTGTAATACTTTATTACATCAATAGTTGCCTTTAGATATGACGGCTGCATGTACAAAATGAAGGCGGCTGCATTTTTGTCATTCGAAACCAAATCTGGAGTGGGTGACGGTGTGATATAAGGCATAAAAAGTGATCGACTCAAGGCTTCTATTGTGCGAAATGAAGTCAAATTTGAAATTCCGTAAAAAGCTAAAACTGAGCTCGACATCGTCTCGCAAACTAAAACAATCAAAGTATATAAATTAAATATATAATAATGTAAACTATTATGTGACTGTTTTATTTCAATCCGCACCTAGGAATTGCCACAGTTTGGGCAACGTAAGATGGGTCAGAAGTGCAATATAAGTAAAATGCAAGTAAAATTACATATAAAATACAAGTAACATTTTTATTAAGGAAAATATATCTGAAAATATTTTGATAAAACATTAGTGTTGTATTTTTCATAAAGCAATAGTAATAAGTAATTGTAATAATGATAATTTAGAAAATAAATACGATTTTAAAAGAATGGAAATAAAATTATACTTGAACATAACGCATTCACACGAACTTACTATTAAAAGTAGTAAATAATTCAAAGCTCGTATAATATTTTATGATTTATCATTTTAGAGATTCATAATCAATAAATTTTTCAAAGAGAATACCAGCGTGACAATAACATATTGAGCAGTCATTATTTTGTGACAATCTTTACATCAATCATCTTTTTCAACCTTAATACAGTTTTATAATGCACATCGTTATTTGAATGAATCTTAATGGAATAAAATCTGGTTTATGCCATATATTTTAAATTTGTTTATATATCGTATGAAGCAAATTGTAGAAGCATTTATTTTTATTAGATTATTGAAATCCATGAAATGGATATACAGTAAGTTATTGTATGTTATTTACAATTTATAATATTTCAGCTTAAATAGACCAGTTATATAATTATCTTATATATGTAAATTTTGACAAAAATGTCAATAAAAAATGAATTGCTTCGAAATTAATAATATAATAATTGTGCAAAAATAATCTTTAATAACCTTTTAATAAATACGTATTGTAAATATTACATTCTAAAAATAAGCAACTTTTTGAAGCTTTTAAGTCAAAAATCTGAGCTCTATGACTTAAAATAACTCATAATATTTAGTATGAATAATCAGTCATTAACAGCAGATATTTATATGGTATTTGTTCATTTAAATTTAACAATTTTCATTAAATTACGCAAAACCACTGTTGTTTTGATTGAATAAAGCTGTTGTTAAATTAGAATGACTAGCACGCAGATGTTGTAACATTAAGAAAACGAAAAAAAACAATTAAACCCGAAGGCAATAGGTTGTATCAATTTACCGCTGCTCGGAATTGACAGCAATCAAAAAGGCTTCGCGTTTAAATCTTGTGTTTTCTGTTGCATTAAAAAATATTTTTCTAGAATTGCTATGACTATTTATAATAATATAAAGTAAAGAAAAATGTCCATTAATGCGTTTAACTGTGATTGTAATTCAATATCGTTACGTGTCAGGGCTTCATTTGCTTAATACACTTTGTGAAGAGTAAAATCTCAAATGAATTTATTTTATTTAGATACCGTTAAATACATTACAAATATTATTTATTTATTTTATTTATTACACACAAAATTATATGTATCAGGAACCCTTTATAATTTTCTGTTATTAATTTTCGCTTCATTATAACTAATCAGCGACTTCATACATAGCATTCAAATTTGTATAGAATTTTATCTTATAATTTATTTTGGTTTGCTATTTACCAGTGTTGTTTTGCTAACAAAAAATAGATTTTAACATTAATCGAGATCTTTGAAAATACTATAAATCTTTAAATAATTTCTGCAATGTGTTCAGTCAGTTTTGTTTCATCAATCATTATAAACTCAAATGACAACAGATCCATCTCTCCTAATCAGTTTTCATTTTTGACATTCTCTTGTCTCAATCTATTTATAACATTTGATGCAGCAAATTTGATGAATTATTCCTTGCAATCTATTCTTTCTCAGCTAGTTAAACAGAAATCTGCCTGTGCAAAAAATACTTATAGGTGATAGAGTAAGAATTTTTTTAATGTTTTTTATCATTTTTACAGCAAATATAACAATATAACCTTTAAAAATAATCTTTAATCCATTCGCTCTATTTTATTGACTCGTTCACTCTATATAACCTTAAAAATAACTTTTTATCCATTCACTCAATTTTAAGAGTTTTGTTTCAATTACCATTTCAATTGCTTTATTTTCAATGTATTAATTCTTTATTAACGTATTTGCAATTAGTTTATAATAAATTATCTGTCATTAGACTGTCACGAATAGCAGCATTATGATTTACCTACTGTTCTAGTGCGGCACAGTTGCTCGTTATATACTTTTCCAGTAACATCAGTAACAAGACAACAAACATTTTGCTTGTCTAATCATGCCAATTTGTCACGTTCATTGAATTAATCTGGGCTGCAGACAAGCAGCCAGCGGGTACAGCGAGCAATGTCACAAGTAATTTAACAGTTAATTAGGCCTATTCTTTTTCTAATTCGGAAAATAATTAACGAAGAAAATAATTGATTTACATTATCTTCGATTAAATGGGAAATAAAATCTAGTGCTTTCTTGACTTAAAATAATACGTCGTATTAACAATAACGTAAAGAATCAGTGATTAACAGCAAATAGTTATCGATATTATATAGTTTTAAATTAACAGACAATGCAATAACAATGATAATGATTGAATTAATGTTTTGTTGTAAATAATAATAATTGTATTTATTTATAAAACTAAATATAACAGAGTACATAAAACAACTGACAATTTGATATGCTAATATTATATTTTAAAATGAAAAAATTGTAGCATCACGTTAATGCTGCGACGTGTTATTAAATAAGAACAAAAACATAATTTTCTTAAAAGAAGGTGGCTTTAGTTCAACTTTTCTGTTAACAAATTACTATTTAGCTATTTGCACCAATCTCATGTTATTGGATGATAATATTGAAGTAATTTTAAACAATAAACCAATTGTGTGCAAATAGCTTGGATTCAAAGTTAATCAAACAATAATTTTTTTACAGAGTATTTGTATAATTGACTAGACGTTGAAAATAAAATTGTAAATACAATTGTAACTATAAAATCTATTATAATAGACTATTGTAGTCTATTATAATAGATTATAATAGACTACACTGCTTATTAACTGCTTATATATCTAGCATAAATATAAAATTGTAATAAATGATACATTCTAAAGAAGTCTAAAGAAATAATCATACATAAATAAAGTATTTTACATAAAAATGGCTTTAAACATTTGTTACATTCTTAACTTCAAAAAATGAAAGAAACATTAATGTTATCCATTGACTTATTTAATATTGGTACGTACAGGTTTTTGTTACGTTGAAATTATTAGCAGCGTTAATGATCTTATAGTAGGGATCGAGTAAAAAGACATTATTGGCTGTACCGCTGTTGTATTTAGAGACTTCATAACGAAACACTGTGCGAGCCACCGAGTCTTCATCCAGTAAAGTACCTATGTAATGTACAATGTAACAAAGAATAGCAAAATATAATAATCCACAAAATTGTCTACTTAATTCAATTGACAGTTAATTTTTTATATTTGAAAGTACACTATTTTCATTAAATACTATATCTTATTTAACATTCTATGAATTAAATTTACATTAAACATTTGTTCGATATCGATTAATAAATGCCCAAACGAGATCGACGAAAAAGCACAAAATTAAAACACTGTCAAAATTTAGAAATCCATCCACTTAATTAACTTTGTCAAAGAGAACAAAAAATTAACACCTCTACATCTGTAAAATTAACCTCATAATCCCGTATATCTCCAGATTAGTGTAATGGATCTTTTTTTTACAATATTTAATTCATCGAAGAAATTAGTTATTTTAAATGTTACTATATTGTTACTCACCAATTGGTATTCTATTTGGAAAGAGGTTTAGTTCAGTCGATGACACAACTCCAGTAAGATGACGAGTTGTAAGAATGAATATTTGTAAAAATATAAAAGGTATCCATAGATTTAACTCCATGATATTTGATAAAAACGATTTTCACTCCAGGGATTGAATATTTCCTAAAGCTGTTTCGCTATACGACACCATCGCGTTTGCTGTTCATCATTTAAAAAACTGCTAACCAGCTGAGTGATTGCTTGAAGTATTAACTAGAGAAGATCCGCCTTATTTTATTCATGCGGATTTAAGCAAGATTAACTCCGTGATCTGATGCGTTCCTGCGTTGCTTTGTCTATAAACTGAAAATATAATACTGTTAAGAGATTTGATCAAAAATTTAAAATCAAACAAGAGTTGATAATTTTCTGTTCTTTAAAGAAATCATTGTAGTTACTACGCTAGTTGTTCTTGATACATATTTAAAATTAATAATTCTAATTTTTTTAATTTTAATAAACTATAATGAGTCATGCAGAATTTAGACATAATAAGATACATCTTGTAATGTTCTATGTTTTATCTAATATTTTATCGAATAATTGTTTATGACAGATTAAATAGAATTAAACACATTTAAATAGTCATTTTAAGTACAAAATCTCAATGTAACTACTTGTCACTAACTAGTACTTGAGTTTTAAAGCATTAAAAATGAATTACGGTTACATTTATTAAATAACAAAAAGAGGTTTTGTAACAAAATAGACAATAAAAAAGACTTTAGCTTGCGTAATTGGCAATTTAAGCTACTCTCTGATACAAGCTACAGATTTCCTACCTCAATGAAAACACTCTCTTTCTTAACTACTAATGTAATTAATTAAACAGCGCTAAATTAAAATATTGTTGTTTATTGCAGTCATATTCTAATTGATGACAAATTGTTATCATTAACCAATCATCATGCTATTATATTAGAAAATAAAACTCTTCTGTTAAAAATACTGTTTTTAAATGATTTGAATTCTTACGTCTCTCTTTCAAAAGAAAACCCCACACAAATTAATACATATTTCTTACATTTAATCATCTTTCATAATTAATAAACCATTATTATATTGACAAAAATGTCAGTTTACGCAATTATACGATTTCTCGCAATACTTTTCAGCAACTTATTAAATCAGACTAGTCCACTTTTGAATTATGCTACGCGACTGACCGCGCGATATTTTCAACTATACGACTTCAACGGCATGAAATAATTATTAGCGACGACCGGTGGTAAGCAGTCGTTGCGTTGCGGTAACGCAGAGTCTTGCGGCTGCGTTTCGTAGCTTGACGCTGTTTACAGTGAATCACGTGGTCAATGACGGTTGTCTTGTAGGGGTGGGGGGAATGGGGCTTGAGAACAGAGGGGATATATCCACCGGAATTTCTTTGATAAAATTTGCTAATTTTAAAATAAAATATCTAAGTTTGTCAATGTTTTGATAAACTTACAAATTTAGAGCCTGAGTTTGAACGCGCCTAATTATTAACACTCAATAAAGATCAATGAATTATACTAATATTAGTCTCACCCCCTCTCCTGTTTATTTCTACATTTATTCAGTTGATTAATAGGTGAAACTATATTTTGACTTAATCTCAAGTAAAATGTGTTTAAAATGAATTTTTTTACCTGAGTTCAAATTTGTTAACTTTGTTTGTTTGTTTATTGCTTAACGGCAGCCATGGGCGCCCACAGACATTTTTATAGAATTGGGCAAAACAATGGTCCACGAATAAAAGTTTCAACAAGAACTTGAAAAGTGCAAAACAGTAAATAAAGAATAATGGTATATTTATCATATTTTTTTTAACGTCAAATTTGGAAAATTTGAAACATAAAAAAGATGTCCAGCCAAACAATATCCAAACAAAATCAGTTATTTATTCTTCGATGAATTTTTCCACCGGAAGAGATAATTAATAATATAAAGTGAATCACTTTATATTATCAGTTGTAACGATGTCACGGTGATTTTGTTAAAGCGTCATTTAAATTTTTGACTCTGAGTTGCACTTTGTGGATCTGAGTGTTTCAGTGCGAAGAAGAAACTGGTTGAAGCCAAAAAGTAGTATATAATAGTAGTTGTCCCTATGTGCGGGCGCCCATGACGTCAGCATAAAAAGGCTATTTAGTGTCATTTGTTTTTATTTGTTAACTAGAGAAATCGCTACCCTTTCAGTATGTATATTGTTTTACTTGAATTGTTGACATTTTAATCTATTTGTCAAACTGTTAAACTCATTACTCCATGCATCTCGTACACTTGAGTTCCATGTGACTTTGTATTTCTTTTTCACATCTCGCGCTGTATTGTGAATTGCATTTTGTATTATTTCGCGTGAGATAAATAAATAAATGCAAAAAATGGAAAAGACATTTTTCTGTCTTATTTGAAGTTTGGAAAAAATGAAAATTAAGTTAAAATAAATTTTATTCGAAATAAATATTTATCCAAAATTAAGTATTCCCGTATTTTTCCGCATCTGCTACTCCCTCGGTCGGTCAAGCTGCTACCGCTCGTCCCCGGGCGCGGCGGCGAGAGAGTCAGACCGAGAGGTAATCCGGTGAAGCGACCAAGATGAATGCCTCGACAGCTACAGAGCCTGGGGCGGGGGGATAGCAGCGAGTGACTGCACGGCAAGACGGACCAATCTGAGCTGTGTACTGCATCGAGAAATTTCTATGCTAAACAGATTACAGTTATTTGTTTAAAAATTGAACGTTGTAATCTTAAGTCGAAGAAGAAGCAAATCAAGAAAAGAAATGCGAGTGGTGTAGGAAAATGAAATCAAAATGTTATAATAAAGATAATTTTGATTGTGTGAGTTTGCGTGTAAAAACTTTGCATGAGTCAATATTTTATTTTACGTGTTATATTTACAGATTTTTGTTTCATATTGTGATATTTAGAATTAAAACGAAAGAAAAATTATACGACTTTGTAATTATTCATTTAATTATTTATATCATAATATTTTAAACGAATTATCGTCTTGAAAATTGTTCTATGATAAGACGAATAATTAAATAGTTGCTAATTTGTTTTAACATACTGAAAACAAAAATTCTGAATTATTCATTCATCTGATTTTATTTAGTGTTTATTTTATAAATTGAGTATAACGATTTGTGTTGCAAACATTGCAACACAAATCCAACATCAAAAGACTGAAATTAAAGACATCACAGTACATATTTCCTTATTTCTAAATTCTATTTGTACCCAAATACATGTATTTTATCTTGAAAATTTCTACGAACAACTCTATTGTAACAAAATTTTAATCTTAAATTCAAAACTCAAGTGATTATCAGTTAAGTTAATTTTAATTTCAGAATCTAAAGTTATTTTTACTTATTGCTACTAATCCAGTCTAATTCAATCTCTGAGTATTTTGAACTGATAGTCATTTATTTTAAGTGAAGAATATTCATAAAGAAGATGTACTAATACATTTTTTCATGCAATTCGAAAGATGGACACTCGCGCTACAATAATAACTACTACTACTTTCATTTGCCGTGTATAAATGCAACATTGCAGAGATTCATGCTATTTGTAAATTATACTATAGCATAATTATCGAAAGGGAATGTTTCGGTATTCATTCAATTTAAGTTAGGATTAGGGTTTAAGTTTGCATTATTGTTTCTATAGAATGTCGTTATTTTTTGCTACAATCAACTTCACGCGTAACCATAATTTTTTCTAAATTATTGGGAGGAGGCTTCTTGATAAAATAATATTATGATCAAGATTAAATGACAAAAGTTATGCGATGGCTAGTTTGGTTAGTTCATTATTTTTAAAATTCTTCTGAAACTATTTTTTCCTTATTTTCGTAACATCGCGTTAACGACTACATAAAATTTGCATAATGTACTTTATATATAATTAATCTGACTCTATATTGTAGAATATACGAATTTTTTTTAAATTTTCTTTGTCGTTTCCTTCTTTATTTTTCGCTATAATTATTTAGTGAATTCACCGTTTTTATTATAATGCATTTTACGATTCTTGATCATGATAGTGAATTGCATTGAAAGCGTGTGCGTAAAAGTGTCCTTGACGACTGATGAGCTAAATAATTGAATAGTCAATATTCTCCGATTCTCTAGTTGTATGTTTCTCCGACTACGCGCAGCTTTTTTACACTCATTCTATGCGGTATTTTACTTCGCTTCATGGCTTTACTTGATATTTCAAATTGAAAACGAGACATCTATAAACAATAAGACTTTTACGGAAAGTCGCCTTTAAAATTTATAACTCTTTATAAATGAATGATGAAAATTTTAGCGCTATCTTGTATTCGCATCCGCATATAAATTACATGACGAATTAATAATTCGTCATGTAATTTATATGTGAATGAATTACATCTCACATAAATTCATCTTACCCGAAAATAAAATCCTGTCAACTTATCTTAAAAGCAATATCATTTGAATCTACCTAACGCTCACTTGTCAAATGATAAAATTACCCGATTAAAGGGACATTACTTGGCAAGATTGAATATGGATTCTGCATGTATATGTCTAGCTTTCGATACTGCTACCGCTGCTGGTTGAAGCGCACGCTATGTTTACATTATGCATGAACATTACACGCAAGCGCTTGCGTTCTGCTGATAAATTTCAGTCAATATAAGCAATGAAGTGTAGTTTGAATGTCAGCATAATTTATTATACTATGCGAGTACAGAGTGATGATGTGACAAAAGATAAAGTAATTATTGCTGACTATTGTCAGAATTCATTAGGCTTACGATATAGATTTCATTTGCCATAATAATGTTTTTAAGTGACGTTATTTTACTATAATTATTATTAAAATCATTCTCATATTATGTTTAATTTTACGTAATCTTTTGTTAAGAATTCACATTAGATTTGAATTACAAATTATTGAGAATGAATTCGAAAGGATATCATTATTATTTAAAATATTATTAATACCAAAACCAGTGAAAATAGACAAATTCACTGATTTTTTCCTATTTTTATTAAGCTGTAATTTATTAAACTGTAGTTTAAATTCTTCTTTATTTTTGTTAAAACTGTCGAGATTATTAGTAACAACATAAAAAATACTAACTATTAACTTTTCTGTTGATCAATTGCCGTAAAGAAACAGTACGTTAACTTCAAGCCAATTGAGTAACCCTGCGCAATACTGTGTTAAAGTTTGCAAAGAAATCGGTAGTTTATTACAGCGGAAATTTAGCACCTGCCCGTTCGTCCTGAATATAAATATTATCATCATAAACATAACACACTAAACACCAGGCGCTAAATTATAAGTAATATTTATTATCCTTTCTGTTTTATCTTTATTACTTTTTATCTATTATTAATTGAGCGAAAAAAATTGAACGACTTTGTTTTGCATAACTTTAAACGCCGTTAGCTATTTAAACGTAATTTACCTTTTAAAATGATTTCATTTTAATTTTTCTTATCTATTATTCGTAATGGCATAACTCGATATCAATTACATAATTAACATAAACACTGTTTTAAAGCAATATACATTAGTTATTCATTCATTACATAATTCAGACGTGAACAAAATCAAATTACGCTTGAAAATTTACCAATCAATTATTAACATTCAGTTTCTTATTTCGCAACGCTTGTAAATATTTAATACGAGGTGAAATATCATGTAGATGGGCATTATTTTTAATGCGACAATATTTTCTTGCGTATACAATAGCCGAATAGTCATCCATCATCTTCGCTGCCAATATTGTAGAGTTTTCGTCAAGTCTCTTGATAATTCTCTTTCTCTTTCAACCTTTGGCAATTCTACTCATTCTAACCTTCGTTTCACGAAACTGTATTAATTCACGCCTTGGTGATACCAGATGTTTTACAGTGCATAAATCAAATTGAAAAGCAGTAATTATCTAATTATTTCGGTAAACTTAGAGGAGATCTTTATGACAATATTGTACAGTATATTATAGCACTGAATAATTCGGGTCACATTAAAATTCGTATTGCATGAAGCTTTATTTTCACATAAAAGTGTAATGCAAAAAAATTGAATAAATATATAACATCTATAAATGACACACATGTAACAAAATGTAACAAATAATTGTAACATTACAAATTAAAATACTAAAGGTCTGGTAAGCTTATAGATTAATTATCAAAAAATTAATTTAGTAAATCCAAAATTAAATGATTTAATTAAACACTAGGCACTTTCTATCAGATGTTAAATGAAAGTTACCAGCAATTAAAGTATGAGATTATCAATTTAGCATAAGTAACGAATACTCTTTTTAATATATATTATGCAAAAAATAATAATCGAATTCATTGTCTTTTATCCATGATTTCAATATAACGTATATTACTAAATCGTCAAACAATGCGATTACTTTTAATCTAGAGTAGTATAACAACCTTGATTGTGCAACATTCAATAAAATATTAAGCAATCAAGCAACATTTTATTTTCGAAAATAAACGCAGCCAAATCGTTTCGCGTTTTACTAAGCGAATTATGTCTGCTAAAAATCTATCTTTCATCGCGTAAACGCAACGATTTTCCGCTCCACGCAGCGCTAAGCGACTGCGTGTTCCTTGCGATTTTCTAGCGACTCGATACTGGAAACATTATCCTCGATACTGGAAACATTATCCTAGAACCTTATACAGTTTTTAAACGTGAATAAAGCAACATGTATTTCATGATGCTTTCTGAGAGACGTTTGCAAAATCCTGATAATCAACGGTATCGCAGAAAACACGGATGCGACGGATCAGACGGGAATACTAACGCAAACGGATATTTACAACGTAAGCAAACGCTAGATCTTTTTCAGTATTTCAGTTTTGTTTTGCTGTTTCTATTCAATTATTCAATACTATATCGCTATATATTTTATAGAAACTGGACTGATACCGTTTAGTCAAGTACTAATCAATTCATATAAATATATATTTTGATAGCAAATAGTTTAATAATCAATAAAAGTTTAACATCGTCGACGGATGATGTCGCAGACAAAATTCTAACCTACATGCAGTAGGTTACAATTTTAAATTGTAAAAATAAGCTCGATTTAAAGATCATTTTTTAATTTATTCGCAATAATTTTGTAGCTAAATTAATAAGGTCTTCAGACAGAACATTTTCATATTTTCAAATGCTCTGTTTCATTTAAAGACTATCAGATAAGCAAGCTGACTAAAATTGTACACGTACACATGATTTTAACAAATACTAGTTTATATTTATACGATAAATTAAAAATAATCATTGTATTTTCAAACTTAAACAGTTTCTAGTAAAGTACACCAAACAAACTTACATTATATTGCATAATATATTATATGCATTTAATATACAATGTATATTTTCTGATATATCTTAATACATTATAAAAATATTACAGTATAAAAACACGCATCAAGCCTTTGTTTTTCCGTTGTTTATTTAAGCTGTAAAATCTATATACATTTCAATTAAGCCCATTTTCTCCTATATACTTTTTAAAAAACCAAACTATTATCTGACTGCATGTAAAGTACTGGACCTCGAAGGCTTTACATTATTATCGGAAAGACGTGTAGTGTTATTAAGCGTTAAGTCTGATGAGAATTCCACGACTTTTATGTTCGTATTAATTTACATAAGTAAAGGATCTGCGATGAACAAACTATGAAGCATTAGATAGCATGCGAATAAAAAATATCTTTAATAATATAATATTATAACTGATTTATTTATTTATGATCCTTTTATAACATGCAGATTTTATAATTGTAAATGTCTACCTTTTTCTTCTAAATTCGAATCAGTAACTTTCAAACGTTTACAAGTAATTTTATAGTTATAACCCTGACTGCCAAAGGTTACATAATATTATTCGTTTTAAAAATTATCAGTCATTGAAAGCTATCATTTTCAGAGTTAGTATGATTCGAACCTAAATAGCTAGACTCATAACTGAGAATTCTTTCGATAACATAAATATTCAGTTTTTGCATGACTTCGTAGTTTTTAGGAAGGCTAACATTATGAGAATCAACTGAACTGCGTAATTACAAAGTCTACGTGGAATTCGTCTATATTATATTCCATTTCATCACCGACTGTATCCAAGCAAATATTCGTGCAACAATTTCGATTATAAAACAATCCACTTCAGAATGCTTCACGGAAAATATAACTGTCCAGCAGCCAGGACGTTCTCGAACATTGTTAGCATCATTGTATAACGATAAAAAAGAGATGACAGTACTAGAGGCAACTAGTGGCATGATGTTGTAAAATATACTGATGACGCAATGTTAGTGTTCGTTAACATTGAGTTGTTAAACTGGATTTATTTCTCTGCTTTAAGAGTACAATAAAATATATGTTTATTGTGTTAATAGAAAAGTTACAATATTTGTCCACAGTATATAAAATGCATCTAAAGCTGATGACTACCAAACTGACAGCACTTATACTTATACGTTGTATTAAGAAGACTTTATCAACAGTTTATTGATAATCTGAAAACAGAAATAAAAACTTTTCAGAAATCTGCGAATTATTTTAACTAATCTGAGTTTGAATTTATAAATACATTGAATTATACATTCAACTTTAATTTAGTTTAGTTTAGTTTCCAAAGACAATTTTTAACTGTTTGAATTTTGAATGTTTAACGTTGTCAAATAGAAAATAATCAATAATTATAATAAATTAATATTCTAGCCAACATAGGATTAGTAAAAACAATACAGATTACAGTATATGAGTCATTAAACAGTTGTTTCAAAGTCGTGATAAGTTAAGAACAATCATCTGCAAAGTAGATCCTATTACATATCATGAAATACTCAAAACCGTGATATACAGTGTTATACGCTATAGCTCATTTACTGTGTACATGATGCTAAAGAAAGTCAAGTCTGATGCATGGATTACCCAGTTCATCCTGGTTAAGACATTCTTAACTCTTCTAATCTTTGATACTTTGTCTTCGAATTCTGCAATGTTTCACTTTTGTTTTCTAGTAACTTACAAATCAAATCAAGTCCAATTAAGTTTTAATTAAATTTACGCAAATTAGACTTAATTCTATAAGGTGCGATAGTGCAAGTTTAATATTATTTCACCCTGGTTCTGAAATAGAATTTAATTCTGATATATTGAAAAGTCATTTTATTGATTTTTAGTCGTTGTTTTTTAAGAAATCACACTATAATTATAATTAGTCAATTAATGACATTTATCATTGATTAGGTACTAAATAGCAGTATTTTGTAGCTTATCAGACGATAGGCTTCAAAATATATAACTGAAAATAATGGACTCATATTTCTAAGTCAAACAGGCTGTTATAAAAGTGTTAAATTACTATTTGGAAAATTGGACAGTGCATGCGATATTGAATAGAAATTATAAAAAGTATTCTCGAGAATACAAAATACATAGTAGTTTTTTATGCACTGCTGTTACAATACAAAGCTTTTAGTTCACATAATAATTCCATTTACATAGTATGCATACATTATTCATTATATCAATAATTTCTCAGCGTCGATTAATGTTTATCTAATCTAATTCTGCCTATTAACTCCAGTTGCATTTGCAATAGTCAAATATTTCATGAAGCAAAGTATTGTTAAGGAAATCCAATTAGTTTATAATGATTCACAGATTTTTATCATTGTTGCTGATATATTCACTTGCATTATCTCATTCTATATTAGCGATTCTTTAAGCAATAATACAATCACTAATATTTTCTTTATGCTTATTGTTTTTACAATTGAATGATGTGCAGTCAATTAATTATTCACGTATATATTCATTATTTTAATTGATGAGACTCATTAGTATATTTTTTTTACAATTTTATGTTAACTCTTTGACAAGTCATTGACATGTATTTTTTTATTCAGTAGTGTTAATATCATTGACAGCTATACTGTATATATGAATGTAATTCAGTAAACAGTAAACAGAAGTTTATTTTGAAAGCTTCGTGCGCAAAACTCTTAATTTTTTTTAATAAAACAGTATTCGTTTTAATAATTTCAGAATTATTTTAAGTATGCATGTAAAATTCGTGAACTTGTACATTTTACATTCAAACTACTGCTATAATATAGCAATTAGAATGTAAAAAGAATGTAGCATGTTAGAATATAGTTGGGTTTTACATACAGTATTCTGCATTTTATATTTGACGGAATAAAAATATAGGAATAAAATGGCTATAACATAAAATCACCCAAAATATCCATTCAGAAGTCATTTCAATTTTCTGCAGAAGAAAATAAACAGTGTAACAATTGTTGAATCGCAGAAAATAGCCAATAATCCGACTGAAAACAGATTAAACGCATCTTTTCCTGTTTTTATCATTTCTCGAACGAAAACAGTTTCTATTGTTATAATAGTCAGAAAGTCATAAATAGTAGTCGTCTTTTTATTGTATCATTGTCAAGCCAGCTTTGCAACATATAAAAGCATAGTGTTGATATAGCATGGACGGATTAGCTAGTTAATGTTAGCCACTAAGCATTCATGATAAAAAATTACAATTATTTATATGGAAATTAATTTAATTCTTATATAAATTGTTACTTTATTTTGCATCTAATATTTAACCTTTCTTTTTGTATGGCTTGTGACAAAGCTATCAGAGTCCTTCAATCAAAAATAACAAAAATTGATATATTTATTAACACCGAAATTTTTCAAAAAAAATACATATTGCTTTTTTCTTAACTGAATACAAATTTGTTTGCGAAAAAATCAAACATAGTATACAGTCAACTAATGATTAAAATGACAAAATGTCGACTCATTCTATTTGTAGTTTTAATTTATTTGTTCGCAGCGTCTCCCAGCAGAAGACGGGTGCCTCTGAACCGACAAAGAAGTTACTCTTGTGGAGATCTCTCGGCCTCTGATACAGACTGGGACATAGCTGATGATGACTTGGACGATTCGAATCAGAAAGTTGATAAACTTGATTCGCAATTAAAAACCAACGGAATCACAAACAATGAGAAAAAGAACAGTACGTATATCTATTTGCTACTTATAAGATCAACTTTGAAAAAGTACGGCTTTATATTTTTTTGCTGTGCACATGTAGAAGAGTAAAAAATTACAGGCACAATTGTCAGGAATACGGCAATCCATTTGAGCAAAATAATTACAGTAATGCATTTTTGGTTGTAATTGCTAGCCAGTAAAGTTTAAATTCTATCATGTAGAATAGAATTTATTTTTAAAAAACGTTATTTAAGCTCTCAAACATTATTTTATATATCTTTCAACCCAACAGTTTGAAATTTGTCTTATTAAAAAATAATGTTTTAATTAAGATCTTATAGTTTCACAAACACAAGGCTAGTTATTATTAAGCAACACTTCAATATCGAATAATCGAATAAGTACCATATTCGAAAAGTTCACGGAAAATTTTCTTGTGAATATTTTACACTTTTCAAATTCAATTCAACAGAAACAGAATCTGATTATATAATCCACACTTATGCTATATAATAACGACTCTTGCCAAATACATCTGCCGCATCCCTTGAAGCGATGCACTTCTGGTCAACCGCGAGAATTGACACGACAAACTCTCGCGGATTGTAATTCGATAAACGGGTCAATGTTGTATATTGTAGAGCAGCTGGTGTAGCATTATAACTGGATAGTTTAGTAGATTATCTCAGTTCATATAGCAGTATTTGCTTGCCATAGATCAGAAAACAGTATTGAAACTAAACATATTGATTCTAATACTATGACATTAAATTCTGTAGCTAGAAGCTACAGAATTTAATGTCATAGTATTAGAATCATTATATTAAATTATATTGTCATTATATTAAATTCTGTAGCTTCTAGCTACAGAATTTAATGTCATAGTATTAGAATCAATATGCTTAGTTTCAATACTCGAGAAATGATCGAATATTCAAACTGAATGAATACTAAACGAATACTCGATCATTGATAATCATAATATAATAATATGAACTTGTTAATCGATTAATAAATTATTTTATTTTCTTAATAATAAAACAAGATCAGTAGTTAAATAAGATAATTATGTAAGATTGTTTTCATCCTGTTGACAAACTATTTTATTATATTGTTTTCATAAATTAACAGTAAAAATCATAAATGTCAAAAAACAACTATAGTAATATAAAATATATCCTAAAAGTATGCGTTTTGTAATCTTTATTTTATATTGGTAAATATAATATAAACCTTACTTATATAATAACTTGTCTTTAATTATGCAAAATCAAAATTAAGACTTCCAAAACATTTTTTTATTTTATACTAATTAAATACTGATTATTTTCTATATGATACATCTAAAATAATCCTTAATTAAACATTGTTATTTTATCAGCATCTAACAAAGGAAACGAAAGAGCGAAGAGCCCGGACAAGAGGAAACAGAATTGGGTTGCACAGAAACAACACAGTAAATCTGTCGATTTCTGTTGGAGCTCGGCAATGTGGTCCCCCGTTGATGACAAAAACAAATGTAACTCGGTTATTCAAACTCCTAAACTCGGTTCGTGTAAAACTAGACTCAAGTTGCCTTCTATGTTTCAAATGGACAGCGGATCGTCGTATGAGTCGTACGATGCAGCTGAGCAATGTCAGCCTCATCAGATGATAAAACAACAGAGGCCACAACAGCAGGAAAAAGGGCAAAATAGGGAAAGTTTTGCTTCAAATCAAGACGCGTATGATCAGTATTATCGTGAGGTGAGTGAAAGTGCAAGACCAGTGGTAAATAGCGCGACGCGTCGTGGGGCATTTAAGGAGGGGAAGAGTCAGTCAGTTGATTCATTCGATGAGGTTTGATGTATATCGATATTATTTAGTATTAGTTGATATGTGATGTGTTGATATAATTTGATGTTTGGTTTGAAATGTTGATGTTATTTTAAAGTGTTTTTATTATCATGATTAGATTTGTAGATCAGGGTATCAGTAACAGTAACTGTATGTAATAAGTAGAAGTGTTTTAAATAAGTAGATATATTTTAAAGCATTTATTCCGACATTTGGTATTTATAAAAACTTTTTAAAATTACATAGAAAATATTAATATTCATAGAAGAAATGAAAATAAATGAAAATGAAGTGGAAAAGTAGAACAATTGAATGCATCTTGGTAATCATTAAAACTATATTAACTTAAATGACACTGATATACAACAAACGATTTAAATCTATTTTATTTGTCAGAATACAAAATATTTTTACAATTTTGTCATTAGTGTCTCTATATTATACTTCGAATCAAAACGTTTTAAAGACTTCAAAAAAGTCCACACTTAAGAAAAGAACAAAAATCTGTACAGTAAAATCAATCAACATTCAAATGGATGTTTTTCAATGTGTTTTAGTTTAACGATAGACCTAGTCATACATTTGGCAGTAGATCTTCAATATTCGATACAAGCTTAAAATCGCCTTCTACCAAACGACAGCGAATGCTTCAAAAGCGAAAAAGTCGTTCCCTCGACGTCTACGAGCCTATAGATCCAATAAACAACATACCCCTACAAGCATTTTTATCTCCCAGAAAAACCAATGCTCGATCGAACACACTATCGCAAGAAAACCAACCGATTTCTTCCTCCAACAAGTGGAACGTTTCTATTATTGATAATCATGGAGATGCTTTATTTAACAAAGCCACTATATCAACCAATAAACAATCGAACTGTGAATTAAATTCTCAATCTCCAAACTCTTTTAAACAGTCAGAAGCAAACAGTCGAATAATTTCGAGCAGACGCCAACAAAAACCGCAGAATCGAAGAGTTTTCGAATCACTTAATGATCATCACAAAATGAATTCTAGCACTGAAAGATTCAGTCAAGACTTTTCGAGATCTAACGATATGAGAAGAATTGATCGTAGAAATCAATTTTCTCAAATGAAGAGTTTTTCGCATGATGTTACAAGCTTGCAGAAGAAGGCTCAGGTTCCGTGCCGGAAACAGTCCGAGCCGATAGTTGGATCGTTGAGAGGGAAGACGCTGGGACGCATGCTGCCTCGGATACCTAAAGAAGGATTATACAGGTCTACAGATAGTAGGGTAAATCATGTTTGATTGTATTAATTCGGTTACTTTATGTTAATTTAGGTGACCAGCTTAGATTTTTTCTTTTTCTGATGGAATTTTTATATTTTCTGTCTGTTTTAAATTGTGTGAAATACTGTGCAAATAAATAGTACTATACTGTTTACTTTAAACATCTGCAGTCTTATGTTGATAAGATCACTGATTGTTTTACAAAATAATCAATATGTGGTTACAGTAATTATTTATTAAGATCTGGTAATTATTAGGGCCTATCTTTTCGTGATGCTTGGTATATTTTAAAAAGGTTAAGTTTACCAGTGAAAACTAATAAAATTACAAATTGTGATTGTGATTTCTTGTTAAAAGTTAAACCTATAAATGCTTTTTTAACCTAATGATATTAAGCCTAGATATGAAAGTTTATTACGTTATTTTATTATCAAACTATAGCAGGCGATGTTGCAAAAATAAGCAATAAGCAAAAATGCAATTTACTAATAATAATGTTATTTACATTTAACTAAACTTAATTTATGAATTCATTTCAGCGAACAGAACCTTCAGCGTTATTAGACGTACATCGACAACGAAAAGAATCTGAATCTAAGCCTAGTACTCACCCAGTTGTAACAATTTGCCTTCCTTCAAATAATTTAACTGATAACCCACAAATAAAATCAATTCAGTCGATTAGATGTCAAAACGCTCGCGAAGCCAAACGCCACGATTTTTCAGAGCAAAAAAGTGTTTCTTACGATTGTAATGATTATATTCAATATCGTGAATCCAGTAAACCAGGTATATTGGGACCCAAGATGAGAGATTATCTTAACGATAGTGAAATTAAAAATCTAAAATTCGAGCAACTACATCAAAATGCCACTAAAAAATCGAGTAGAAATTGTAAGGAACATAAACATGACTCAACAGGTTATTGTAAGTTAGAGCATGTACACAGAAGAAAGGGATTTTCAGATCAGAAATCTTTTTCCTACGAAATCGCAAGCGACACCCGACGCCACTCAAAAGAGAGTAACGAAGAGACTCGGTTATTAGCCAAGTCGGACGATATTTCAGACAAATCTCGGTCTCCTAGTTATCAAATGCATTCGCCTCGTGGTGAAATACGAGAGAATGAAAAACAATGCAAATATTCCGAAGGCAGTAAAACAGGTATTCAAGAATCAAGGAAAACTGTAAAAGAATTAGCTCATAATACCAGCAATGGATTCACTCAAATTGATTATAGTAATGCACCAAGACTGTCTTTACAGAATATGGATGCACAGAAAATATGTAAAAATAGACAACATATATATGTCAAAAATCATGAACAAAATAGTTTAAAATTAAACGAAATACAGCACGCGAAAGTGGAACAAAAAGAGTCGGACTTAAAACGTATTTTGAAAACAAAATTGAATGAGGTTGACGAGCATAAGTCGAGCACTTTTTTACATCCAAACATGGCTTACTCGAAAGTTCATCGTGAAAAATCTCGAAAATTTTCACAACAAGATAAAGAGAGACATGAAGATAAATCAACTAAATCTGAACAGTTTTCAGTGAGTATACCAAAACATGTCTTTATCGATGATAAACTGTCTGCAGATTCATCAATTAAATCTGTGAACAGAGAACAAGAAATCAGACAATCATCTCAATTCACTAAAGAAACCTTACAACAGTATATTGTACGAAATCCAGCTAACAAAACAAATCAAAAATGCACTAATATCACTAAGAAAATACCAACTTTAAAACTTGTCAAACAAAAATCGAGTGAATGCAAAATCTTGCGTCAAGATATCATCAGTGATATCTCAGATAAGAAATCATCAGAACGTGCTGCGAGAAATAAACTGCGAATTCAACAGTCAACTGAAGATACAAGTTCCCAGCGATTAGATGCCATTCAGAATTCTTTATTCAACGTAATTCAGACAGAAAAAGATGATGGACGAATTGTTTCAGATGGGGTAGTTAGATGGAGACGAAAATCTCAACCGACAGGAAACGTTATAGTAAAAACAGCTGCCGCCTGGCAGGAATGGCATAGAGCTACAAGTTTTAAGCAATCTGAAAGTGAAGAAGATTCAATTATACCTAGAAGCAGCGAAAAAAGAGACATTTTCGCGCATCAGAAAAGTTTCTCGTATGATATAGCCACAGCAGCTGGTCTTGTTTCTACTGAGAGGTCAGAATTTGAGGCAAAACGTGCTGGAAATTATGAAGGGCTTAGCGCGCATGAGAGACGATTGGCTCAAATGAAAAGTAGAAAAAGTTACTCGTTAGATGAATATATTCAAATGCAGCAAGAATATGATACTAGTAAAGATGACATACTTCAATTTCAGCATAAAGCAAGGCAAGATAGTATATCGCAACATCAGCTGTTATATCAAACACAAAGGCAACATTATCAACAACATAAATATCAGTCTGAAGATAAGCAACAGCAGCATTACTCTAAGTTAAGCGATAAAGATCAATGTCATTTTAATCGATTAGAATTCAAACCTGTAGAAACTGGTAATTTTAAAGCATCAATTGTACTTCAGCAGACAGTAAACTCTAAATTACTTAAATTGCATAAAATGAAGGCTGTGCAAAATGAACTTGATTCAAATGGTATTGCTCACAGTGATATTATAGCTGGTTCAGATAAAAAGAAGAATAGCAAGCTTCCAGTTTCTAGAATCTTCAGTAAATTTAGACTGGAAAAAAAATCGTCTATGATAAGGAATTAGATGTTTAGGTTCTGATTCGGCTTAAATTTTTAATATTAAAATGCTTAAATTTAAATATATAATAAAAGCGTCAGTTGAAATTATTGTTGATAAAATAAATCTTTTATTTAAAAAAAGATATTACTGCAATTAACAACTGCTAAAAAACAATATAATAATCACAATTACACTTTATTAGTTTATTTTTTGCAATAAAATAATTGAATTTAAATAATTGATAATCAATGGTTAAAATGTCTCGAATGCTGGCAAGTAACTTAATTTAGTTTTTGACTATTGATATCTAAACCTCACTTGACTCTGTTCTGTTTACTTGAATAGTTTATCAAAATTGTAAATTACTATAAAAAGTGATAAAAATCAAAATGAAAACTTAAAATTTAACTTAAATTTTAAATCAGCTTTAAACTTCCTCTATTGTAATAATAGAGGAAGTTTAAATTGTACTTGATATTTGAAATATTTTGCTGGCTGCTGCTATTTTATAGTTTGATATTCTCCTAATATTAAAAAAGATGATTCACAATGTGTTATTTTAATATGAACATTGCCTAAAGAATATTCGCTAGGTTTCTCTAAATTTTAGGCTTACTGCAACTTGCTGCATCCTTCAGAAAATAAAGAAATTATTCGACATATTTTGAGTCACGGTGACAAAATATTTAACTAGATGGTTAAAATATTACATTAAAAAACAAGTAGTATTAGTTTTATTATTAACTAGAAAACCTACTATCACGCCAGCTTCCAAGTCAACATGAGTAATTTAAGAAATAACAAAAAATAAATGAAAAAAATATTATATTTTGCTAAATCTTACTATTCAATATTTAGTTAACCGGGTATTTAACAGCACATGTATTTTTCTACGCTCTATAAAATCAACAGTTAATCTAATTAATATCATAGCTTCTGTGAATATTTTCATGAAACGTTACAAAATATTACTCTAACAAAAACCATAGTTCAAAATTCTTGCATCCATCCTGATTTTAACAGAAAAAAATCTAAAAGTAATTGCTATTAGCAACACATATCAACACAGAGTTGCTTAATTGAATCAACATCATGACGTCCACGAAGCTTTCACGCGATGACAGAACGTGATTTTAAGAGCCCATCCCCCGCCCGACGTGCGGCCAGTGGTTCCCCGACAAACCCCGGGCGGGAACCCGTGACGTACGGCGGTGTTAGCCCTATGTGGCCGCCGCTCGCTGACAGTGTAATGCTGCAGTAATGAGATATGACCGCGTAACAAACGAGCAGTGAATGGACCACGACGCAGAAAATAGACCAAGATGTGATGCGAGGTTGTGTCACTGCGGCGCGACGTGGCCAGCTGCGCCGCGCTACGCACTGAATTCCTTTTGCGTAAATACTAAAACGTAATGGTCTTTACTTAATGTTCTTTTATATTAAATAAACATAAGTTATTGACCCTACAAATTCAACGTATATTTCAAACCTGAGAAATTTTCTTAAATTTAAAACGACAATATTTCACAAAAGGGGATACAAAACAACCCCTGAGGCCTCTGATCATCGTCGTTAGACCCTGGACCGGGGATTGCGGCAACCGACTCATCACGACGCGGCTCGTTGCGGGATTAGTCGCAGCCGAGATCGGCGTAGTCAGGCAATAAACGTGTTGCTTGCATGAAAGAAGAAAAATAGCAAAACAGGCGAGGGAGTTGTTTATTCGACGCGTGCTTCGCTAAAGAAGGTCGTACGTTGTCGTTATTGCGTTAGGGTTAACGTGACGTTAGGGGCGTTGTAAATATTTCACGCGAAGTGTTTAGATTTGTTGTTAGATTACGTTATTAGCGAAATGAGTCCGTCTGTTTGCGACAGAGTATGTAAGTTGTGAAAGAGAAGAATTATACTTTTTAAGTGTATGCCTACTAATTATTGTATAGTTTTGATGAGTGCTTTTTTATAAAAAAAGCTTTTTGATAATTTTGTGCAATTTTGAGTATTTTTACTTTTTGAGATTGTAGATAAAAGTAGTTGATAGAGTATAAACAAAACAAAAACCAATCAGTTTTTGCACTTTTACTTAATAGAACTATTTTAAAATTATTAGCTATTCTTTTAATCTGCATGATAATTATACATGATATAATATAATCGCAATCTAACGTGTGTGCTAGGTTTAATTTGTAATTTATTTTCTTACATTATCACCATCATTACTGAATAATATGATATTTTGTTATTTTTGCTTTCGTGGTTTTGAGATGTCTAGAATTTCTGTATGTACACTGTTTATTCCTCAATAACAACTTGTTAATACTACAAATAGCAAAAACATAATCGCGGAATTTAAATAATAACTTATTAATTTAAAGTAATTACTGGTATTGCTATACACTAACTATCACCTGCTATTTTATATAATATATAGGTAATTGTCATTATTGACTGATTGACCATTAGCATGCAACTGGCTACTTATAATTAATAATATGTCTTAACGGCTTTATATTTTGTATCAACCAATATATTGTGCTGAAAATATAATTTTAAACTTTGATATAATACTGCACAAGTCGATCCTTGCAAAGTCAATAGAGCAGATTTTCAATTACCTAAACAACTTGCTGAGTTGCATACAATCGCCTCCAGTTGTAAAACCACTGAGCATATATTATTGGAATTGCTCGGACTTGATTGAATTTTGTTCAAGCAAAAAAGAAAAAAATTCTATGCAAACTGAGTGTGTTTTAAAAGAGAAAAAGCAATACGCATAACAGAGCAAAAGTCATCGAAAAAACGAACAGTGAAAGTATAAAGTTAGATTGCTTTGAAATACGAAAACTTGATTACTAGAAATAAAAGTAGATGTATAGTAAAAAGAAATCAGGAAACCTTATGTGAAAAGAATCAATAAAAAGGTAATCAAGAATGAAAGAAAGAAAGGAAAGAAAGAAAAAACAATGAAAGAAAGACTGAAAGAAAGAAAGGAAAGAAATAGAAAGAATGAAAGAAAGATAGATGAACATGAACGCAGAGGTGATGCGAAAACTAGTAAGCTAGGATAAAGAAGTGAGTCTACTTACAAGTCAGCTAGTTCGAAAACGTCAAAGTCGTATAAATAACCTATTAATATCTCTAAGCTTACTTTGACAGGATTTCGATTATTTCTTGAGGCTATCAAAATAACATTTAAATAACATAAAACTATATTTATAGGATTTGGACACTGACTCTCTTAATTATCTTTTTTGTAGAATTGCAACATTAAAAACTACAACTTTCAAGATCAATGACATGAACAGACTGTGAAACTTTTTACGTACTGGAAGTTTACATTGTTATTGTACATTGAAAATGATTTAATCAATATAAAACTAAACGTTTATACTATAAAACAGTGATTTTTCATATAACTCAATATATTTCTTAATCGGATATTACAAATTGTTAACATATTGTATGATCCTTTTTCATATATTAACTGATTAAAAAACATTTTTCTAATAGCATCTGAGAGTCTTTAACATAGATATTTCGAACATTAAACGACACAGTAGCTTGTATCATACATATACATGTAGACTAACACTTTTTGCAGTATATTGACTAACATTGTATGCACGGTACACATATATCGCGTTATAAATATTACTACCGAGTGGAGGATCAACACAGAGTCGATGTGTTGCGTGACAGTGATCAATATACAGCAGAGAAGATAAACTTGAATTCACTGACAATACTTAAAATAGTTTCTATAAGAAAGATGATGATGTGTTCTTATTGGTTTTTAACCTCATTCTAAATTTCAATAGCAATATTTTTAATGAATTCCCATCCATTTAGCTCTGATTTTAATATTCATTTACTACTCATTTCATTCCTATTTCTACAGTCTCAAACAGTAATCGAATGAAGAAACTATGCACTTCGTTTTATAATTTCATACCGAAAAAAACGCTAACTTTTTCGGTGCGTCAGACGCAAAAACTCACGCAGTTTGTCATTAACTTTCTCGTCAAGAATTCAGTCAAGAATCAGAATTTGAAGAAGGATTGTTGAGATTATCATTCACGTCCTGTGTACATCAAGTACACAGTCTGCTGCCAGTCGGGATCTATTTCAAGCTTCCGCTGTTCCGCAAAAGATACGACGGACGATTTGCCGTAACGTGACGCGCATGCAACAGCATGTATGGTCAATAGAACGACAACGCAGAAAATAACGCATACGAGAAAGCAAGGAGTATACCTTAAATAGTGCAGGTTTTGGATAGTCTGGGTTTTTGCAATTGGATTATATTCTGCGATATGTGTAAACAGTGAAAACGAACATTAATTTTAACATTACGCGTTGAAACTGAAAAAGTTGATAATTGTTTAATTAAGGTTTAAAGCTGTGTAATTGTATAGGTAAGTTTAAGGCTTAATGGTTTTCTATTAAGATAGATTTTAAGCATGCAGCGGCAGTTTTTTTCAAAGTGTTGAAAAATAATTTCTATTTTTTTCAATGAAGTAAGCTAATTTTTTGCTAATGTATCAGTGTAATACAACGTTGGCTTAATTAAGCCAATAGTGGGTAGTCCCTAATTCACATTTAATTCAAATTAATTACTGATTAAGTTTTACTGTAATTACATAAGTATTTAAAATTTAGCTATTAATCCTAACCCTAATATTGCCTGTCATTAAATTGTAATTTTTTAAAAAACAATCCTGCATTAAAACAATTTTTGTACATTGAAATATACAGAGCAGAAATTAGCTTGAATTGGACAATGACGAAAAGTAAATTTTTTAAACCACGTTAAAACTTATAAACAGTAATAATATTATAATTTAATTTCTTTCAATTTCTCTGTGAAAACTACAACTGTAGATAATAAATATCAAACATTATCATAAAATGCAGTATTTATCAAGAACAGAAATAAATACGCAAAAAATGTGACCTCAGACATTTACAGTGAAAGTTCTAAAAAGTAACAGAAGAATTACAATAATAAGACTAATGAGACGTTATAGGACTAATTGCTCCCTGTTGCAATTTTTATCGCATTGATTTCTAGACAAGGAGTACAGGTGATAAACGGACTTGAGAGATAAATGCAAGAAAAGCTTCTCTTTATGCACGCTCATTTTCAAGGTCGCAGTTTATCACTGCACGTGACGTCAGTGAAATATATTCATTTCTCTGTCTAGCAGAGTTGTTTTCACGTTTAATTTATTTTAAATGATCTGTTCGTGAATAGATCTGATTTAAATCGAAAGAATAGTTATTTAAATGAAGATTTCGAACGAAGTTTATTGGTGACAGATTAATATCCGTGATTTCATAGAGAAATGTTTTGATTTGCTCGGTTTATGGGTTGTCTGTGTAGGCTTTATTTAGGAAAACTAGTCTTAATCAAAAATCCATTTTTATATAGGTTTACTATATAAAAAATGGACTACACTAGTAACTTAAAAGGACTCATAATTAATAATTATTACTTTATTATATGTCTCTATATCGTTATTTTGTCAACATGACAGCAAAAGAAGTACAGTACAGTAAATAGCTTAGAGAAATTAAACAAATTCATAACAAGCAATCTTAATTAGATCATATTAAATAAACTGTTATAAGATTAAATGATTCATAAACTGATTATCAGCTCAGATTTGAGCAAAACCCCATAATTAATATATTTGACTAACTTTATGGATCAAACTTGAGGATACGCGTTATATATATATTAATTATAATTTTATCAATCATAAAATTGAATCGACTACTAAACGTTTAAAATTGAATTATGTAGTTAATACGATTTTTTTAAGATTTAATAAAAATGGTAGTCTGCAGCTTGAATTTGATTAATATAGAATATAAACTTGTTATTGATTCGAATGTTATTTTAAATGATCTCTATTTTCGGATAATTTCATTTGTACTTCAATTTATTTCAATTGTAGGCTATTTTTATATTTTTATACAAATAGACCAGTATGGCATCTGGTACAGGAAAGTTTCAAGATTTACTCACTTTCTTTCGTATTGATCGTCCGCAACGATACAGAAAATACAAACATCAACCGCTAAGAAGGTTAGTAGCAAACAATATTAACTGAATTTATATTAAAATCAAAATCAAAATCAAAAATCTTTTATTTGTCACAAAATGAAATATGTAGCAGATAATATGAAAATAATTTAAAGAAATGACAAAAAGGGCTCGTAGGCCGAAACACTGACACAAGCCCGGTATTAAAAGCAAATCATACAAATGATAAAATACATTATTTCAATACAGAGCAATACTTTTTAAAAATGACTCTTTTATTAAACTATAAGTTCCTGTTGCGATAAAATATTTATATGTAGATAGTATTTTAATAACAATTTGCATTGTACGAATTGTCAATTACATTGTAATACGTAGGATATTCGTAGGAGATCAACAGTAGGATATTCGAATTCAAAAACTGACCGATTTGCGTTGGTTTTATTTTAAATATATAAACTTTTAACTCTGTGTTGGGCTATGAAATTGTGTGGCAAAACTTTGTATGAAAACGGATAAATTGCAAAAGTTAATGATTAATTAATTAATCTCAATGTTTTATTTTAAATTATTGTGAAGTAATGTAGGCCTATTGCAACCTACCGGTTTTCATAACAAAATACTCTGTCAAATATCATCATAGAAAACGCTAGAAAAAACAAATTCGCATCTGCTTTCATTAAATTAGCTTTAATAGAAGAAATAAAAAATTGCTATAGTTTTAAATTTTAATAGTATTTATTACTTTAGTACTATTAAAACAATATCAATAATTAAAATGTATGATATTAACCGTTTCCATTTCAGATCTGTTCCTAAAATTGACGAAGAATTAATTCTAAACGAAAATCACAACAACATTTGCCATCGCCCATCTCTCGGTGATTCTTACATATATTCCGACTACGCCCTAAACATTCTAAACCATTCCGCCATCGCGCACCGCTATCTAACCGCACGAACTGTCATCAACATCAGCGGTCTTCGGTTCGAAACCCAGCTCAGAACGCTCGAACGTTTCCCCGAAACGCTACTCGGCAATGCGGACAAACGCAAACAGTATTACGACTCGATTCGTAACGAGTATTTTTTTGATAGAAATCGACCGAGTTTTGACGCGATACTTTATTATTATCAGAGCGGTGGAAGGCTTCGTCGACCTGCCAATGTTCCCATCGATGTTTTTTCAGATGAAATCAAGTTCTACGCGCTGGGTGACGAGGCATTCGAGAAATTTCGCGAAGATGAAGGTTTCATTCGTGAAGAAATAAGACCCCTGCCCGTTAACCGATACAAGAGAGCTATTTGGTTGCTTTGCGAACATCCCGAGAGTTCAACAGCGGCTCGAATACTGGCAATCATATCAGTTCTTGTTATTCTTCTCTCGGTTGTAGTATTTTGCGTGGAAACTCTACCGGATATACGAAACTTTCACATCTTTAATTTAAACTCGACGAGAAATCGAAATTTATCCTCAGTTAGTTTACAAGATCTCACTGATGAAGAGTCACGTTCCACGGACGTTTTCTTTCTCATTGAAACTGTCTGCATCATTTGGTTTACAACAGAGTTGTTTATTCGTTTCGCCTCCTGTCCAAATCCGGCGACTTTTTTCAGAGCCACCATGAATGCGATTGATCTAGCCGCGATCATTCCATACTTCATAACCCTCACTACGTTACTGACGAGCCACAACAGATCCAACAACCAAGCGATGCCCCTCGCCATTCTCCGAGTTGTTCGCCTCGTTCGAGTCTTTCGAATATTCAAACTATCCAGGCACTCCAAAGGCTTACAGATTCTCGGTCAGACGATCCGAGCCAGCATGCGCGAACTCGGACTACTCATCTTTTTTCTTCTCATTTGCGTCGTACTGTTTTCCAGCGCTGTCTATTTCGCTGAAATCGACATAAAGCACACTCACTTTCATAGCATCCCCGAAGCGTTTTGGTGGGCCGTCGTGACTATGACCACTGTGGGATACGGAGATATGAGACCGATAAGTCCTTTAGGTAAAGTAGTAGGGTCGCTTTGCGCAATCGCTGGGGTGCTCACTATTGCGCTTCCCGTACCGGTTATAGTTTCAAATTTTAATTATTTCTATCATAGGAAGAGCGATGAGACGGATGGTTGTGATAATCAGTATGTGCATGTAGACAGTAGTCAGTTGTTTAGCCCAGTGGAGTATGCTCCGGTAAACTTTGCCAAAGATGAAATATTTGTTGAAGAAATAAAACCTGTTACTAATTGACTGATAGGTAGACAATTAAACTTTTACATTTTTTGATCTGTCTCGGTTCAATTCAAAATTGTTACATTTAGGGCAACATACTATGCGCTAGAAATGTGGCATATATGATATCAAAAATCAAATATTTTGATTGATTGATTTGATATCATGTCTAAGAGTTATTTTAATAAACTTTCTATATGATAATGTTTCAACAATATCAGTTTACAGTGAAAAATGTAATTCAAAACGTGTTAATTAAATAACTTAAAACTTGGTTTTCAATCTTCGTTAATTATTAATTGCTTTATTGTCAATTTTGTAATAATTTCTAAAAACTGAAAACATTTTGTGAATCGATTAGTCGTAAGAGGCATTTCAGAATATAATAAAATTAAATATGAAGTCGTTCTTTTTCAGATTAAAACAAGTTTTCAAATATAGCTACAAAAAAATTCTCGTGCGATTATTTATTTAAATGAATAGTACTATGCCATAATAGTTTTGAAAAGTAAGCTTTAAAATTATGTTAGTCTTAACGTAAATTTTATTTAATACGAGCACAGTTAGGTATATGCTCATTTAAAGACGCGGAAGATGCAAGTTGATGTTTCACATAATTTTTCGCGGATAATAAGGTCTTATAATATTATAAGATTGCAACTTATTCTAATATTATACGATTCTTATAATATTATAAGAATAATTAGGTCTTATAATATTATAGGAACTTAATATAATATTATAAGATTGTACCATATTATGATATTATAAGATTGCAATTCAATTCTGAATTTCATATAATTAAACTCAAGTTAAATTATATTAAATAGTATATGAAAATGAAACAAATAAACTGATGAAGCATCCGTAAAAACTGCAGCTGAATGACTGATCGAGAAAAATGAGAAAAACTTTCGCGGTAGCAGGTGCGCGCTCTATTACCATGGCACTGTTGATTGTTTAACAGCGTTATTAAGTTAACGGTCATTCAAATTTACCTGTATATTTAGCATTCAAATAGTTAGTTAATTAATTAGTTCACTTAATTACTAATTAACTATTAATTGATGATTTAATTACTGCAATTAGTTAGTAATTTAATTACAGATTTATTATACGTATTATCAGAAATGCTATTGAACAGATAATATGCATATGTACTGTATATAATATATGTAAGCTCGTGTAATGTATTTCTATCTGCATGTAAATAATGCAGGTGTTTAGATAGTTGTAATAATTTATTTGAAATCACGTGTATATTTAGCATTTAATTAATTAATTAATTAATTAAAAAATATAACAGATGCAGTTAGCATTAATAATTGTAATGATTGGATTGTTTTAGTTAATATTGAATGAATACTGATTATTAACAAATCGATGATGACTCTTTGCGCCATATAAAGTTAAATAAGTTCCAATGTTAATCTTGAATCAATTGCTGTTCATTTGTGAAGTTTAGGTAAAAATAGTTTTCCACAGTGGCTGTGATTGTAGTGCAAAAAAGGATGGCAGATTTTGAAGTTCTATCAAGTGAAGATCTGAGAAACAGACTTTTTGATACACTTAAAAAAAGAGGCCTTGTTGATTCACTGAAAGTAAGTTCATTTAAAATAAGGGAAATCTATTAAAAATATCATTAGGGAACATTTAATAAAGATACTTATTAAATAGATATTTTTTAATAATTTATGTTTTCTTGGGGTTTATTTAGTTGAATAAATATTCTCTTTAATTTACTACCAGACTCAGTTACGTAATCGCTTGGTGGCTGAACTCAAACAGATCGGTGCGGGTCAACCATTTGTGACCAGTGGTAATCGACCGGCTAATTCATTGACCGATAGAGCTGTTAATAGTCTCATCGCTGAACATCTCAGACTTTCAAATTACGAATATTCTCTCAGCGTTTTTCTGCCTGAAGCCGGCATCTCACAGAGCGAGTTATGTTTTTTATTTTTTTAAACGTATAACTGAAATGTGTTTGTGTATAAATTTGTTTTAAAATTTGTTGACATTTTATTTGTAAAGTTAGAATAGATAAATGGATATGTCGTAGAGTTGTTTACTGTTTGCTTCAATTATAAGGAGGCTATTTCTGATATTTACAGATTGTTTCAAATGAGGATATTCTACGCTTACTGCAAATTAGTTCACAATCAAAACTGCATAAAACACTGGTATGAATTTTATTGTTTTACTCAGCATGATATAGATTAGTTTATTCAAAGATCTATCATATTAAGTTGTGTTTTTTTCATATAAGTTTTTATGTAAATATATATTTATTCTAAGTTATAATGTCTATCATACACATTTGCAGTGGATGAAACTTTTTAAAAAATGATTGTTTGCATTTTGTTTATTATCATAGACTGATGGCAGTAAAGCTTCACACAAAGGTATGCATTAAGCTCCATTTTTTAGATATCTTCAAGTTTATTAATATTACGTGATAAAGTAATTAAACAGTTTTTAATCTTCTAACTGTTTTCAGAAATAAAGTTTACAACATATAAATTTTAAATCAATAGTGTTCCTATTGCTATTTTATTTAATTAAAATATACGAATTATTTCTTACTGCTATTACTTTACATTGTCTAAATTACACAAAATGACAATACTTATTTAATTACTAAGTTAAATAAGTATGTCACAAAATGACAATACTTATTTAATTGCTGAAATTATTTCAAGGAATTCTCTGGAAATTATTGGGTGAAGTCTCTGATAAGAGATTGGCTATTGACAGTGGAACTCAAACTGAATGTTCCTCAAAACCATTTGGTCAATCACTTGGTAATTCTTCTTCCTTTAGTTCTTTTCTTTTATTCTTTGTTTTTAGTTTTTCTTACTTCTATTATTCAGTCATAGCTTTTTAATCATAGAAATTGTCTTTAGAAGTAATATATACTTTTAATAGGCAGACTTTAAAAGCAATTTTTTCAAAAGAGATTTCATGAAAGGATTTTTCATTTGAATATATGTATTGATTTGATATATATTTCTATTGATATTTGAGATTTAAATTTAATGAATACAAATATTCCAAGCAATTCTAATGATATTTTTATTTATTTAGCAAAAAACTGACTATAAATAACCCTGGTAGAAAATTCAATATTCAATATTGAATAACGGTTTAAATATAGCTCTGCTTTATCATTTTTTGTCACAATTAATGTCAAATTATTTCAATTTTTACTACAGCAGGAAACAATTAAGTACGGATAATTAAAGGATGTGTTTTGAACGCATAGAATTAAATGATTGGGTGTTTATTTATTTTGCTAACAGAAGAAGAATTGCGTAAAGTAGATTCTTATTATTTAAATGCTCACGGAGATCTCTCTACACGTGGAGCAGCGGTTGAAGAAAGAATTTTATCTTATCAAAGATTACTGGAAGAACGCACTGCATCGGAATTACAACTTCAAGTTAGTATATTTAATTGGAATGTAGAGGTTCAAATCCTCTTATGGCTTGTTCCAGAGAGCATACAAATGTATAGAATCCATACATATGTACAGATTTCTTAAAATTTGGTTAAATCACACGATGATATTATGTTTAGTACAATGCCTTAATGTTAGCAGCAACGACATCATTATAATCAAATGATATCATCTTCCAATGAAATAGCTATAATGACCATGTGCTTTGCACATTTTAACCGGTAAATAGCTAAAATGAGTTTTTCAGTTAAAAAGGACTTATGAAACCCGACATTAGAGACTGGATTAAAATTACATTTGATTTTGTTATTTAATGAAGTAAAATGAAGGGGTTACAGATGAAATATATGGTTACTTTTGTATCTTATTCATTTATAAATTGTAACGTTTATTTACTGTAATTACATTCAAATAGTTTGCTTTTAAATTACATATAGTTCTGTTGTTATTTCAAAAGCAGTATATTGTTACTTTTTTATTTATATTTTGTTGCGATAAAAACAGTATGAATAAACTGCAAGTAAAATAGATATTGCTGTTTAAGTTGTTAGTATTTGTGTTAATCAATATCCTTGAACATTCAGTGTTTAGTATCTCAGTACAAGAATCTATTATTTATAAGATTGAACTTGGTACTGATTGAATTTGTTTTTGATCAATTAATCAATATAATCAGCAATATAGTAAACAATTTGATACAAGCTTCATTTGTATAAAACTAATTTGTGGGTGATTTAATTTAAGATTGCAAAATTTAAACAAAACGAATTAGTTCAGTTGAAAATACAAGAGAATGAGAAATCTCGCAAGCTGATCGAAGCTGCACGTAGAGAAGTAAGTAACTGTATTTTCAAATAGGTAATTAATTTAATAAAATTAAATGCAGATTTCATTATTGCATGTATTGGATCTATTATTTTTAATTTTACAATTAATGCTGGTAATAACATTAGTAATTTAGTTATAGCATTTAAGTAGTGTTTTTAGTTGTAATATTATGTTAAAAGTAATTGAATTTATACAGCTAAATTCCATGTTTCATTAAATATATTTTTTCATGTATTTCAATTCATCTTTCTTCATTTCTTGTATATATTTATGTAATGGTATATTTGAGATGAATTTATTAAGCAATGTTTCAATAGATGGAAAGTGCGTATAAATTAAAGTATGAAGCTTTAGCTGAGCGTGAACGTACAACAAATGATCAAATACATAAACTGCAAGAGGTTGTTTTGTTTTATTTATTTACTGTTGCTTACTAGATTTTATTCTTGATTTAGTAGTATTATTATTAATTTAGTAATCGTTTGCTTTATTGTAGTTTGGATAAAAATCTTGATTTTATTTCTGATCTGCTTTATATATTATTAGATATATTCGTGATTTATACTTGTGGGTTCTGTTTCTTGATTTTTTTTGTCATTTTGTAAATTTAGATTACTGAATAAAATTATTTTTTTAAGTTCATTGTGAATATTTGTTTGACTAGATGTAATATGCTTTAGATTTGTTTTAATGTTTTAATATTGGTTTTGCGTGATTTAGACAGCGGATAAAGACACCTATGCTCAGAGACAGTTGTTACTACAGGAAATAGAATCAGTTAGGCAAAGGGAACTTTTAGTTAGACGTCAAGATGAAAATTATACCAGGTATAGTTAATCTTTTTTGGTTAAAAATCTGATGTTTTAAATGAATATATTTGACACAAATTAAAAGCTATAGCTAAATTGTAAAATTATTTGAATACAGGATTTTAAACCTGGATATCCAGGGTTTGATTCTTAGCATTCCTATGCATTGATAATTTGAATTTAGTTAATAGTAATATTATTATTTTTATTCAACTAATACCAATCTTTAATTTATAAAAATAGTTTGAACATTGTGACTGTGTTTGCTATGTTCTTTTCTAAACAAATCATCACTGTATTATTAATATTACCAATGTGACTGATTAATGCAATGGAAAGTTAATAAGACGTATCTGGATGATAATCTTAACTTCTATTAAAAAGTAAAATAAAATTTTGCTTCATTTTTTGTAGGCAGTTTTTTGTATACATAATTGAACGCTATATTTAAGTGATTAAACGAATGTCAAGTTATTTTGCTTTTTCTAGAGAAAAACAATTATATGAAGAAAGAATGAGAGCAAGGGAAGAAATAGCAAGAAGAACTGAAGAAACTGGAAGATTATTAGAAAGGGAATACCAGCAGAAAATTACAGAACAAGTTAATAAGTTAGTTTAACCAATAACATACATACTACATTACTATACAGTAGATGCAATCTATATGTAGTACTAATATACATTTATTCACACAAAGTTTAGAATCAACAATATAAGAATCAAATACGATATAAATAAAAATACAACTATGTCAAATATTTAATTTACTTAAAAAAACAAAATTGTCTTTTTATGTGATACTAATAATTAATAGCATATTTTGAATAGATCTGTGTTAATTTGTTGCAATTGATGTTTTATAATTTTATTAGATTCAAACAAGAAGAACAAGCTAAATATTTGGATAGAATTAGAAGTGTAGAGTACAGAGAAGATAGAGTTAAAAGTAAGTCTATGCCATTTCAATATTAATTTTTGTTATTTACATTTGCTAGGTTTATTAGAATGAATTGAACTTGTTATTCGTTAAATGTAAGTTTTAGAAGTAGTGCTTTTTTGTTGGCAGCTAATGAAGCAAGAATCAATGAAGAACTACAATCAATGACAAATATGAATATTGAATTAAAAGCTAGCAAGACGAAAGTTTTACAATTAGAGGTTAAAACTTGTATCGATTCATTAATGATAATTATCATTGATCGTAATTATTATTTATTTTTTAAATTTTTTTGTTAAGTGAATAATATATTTGTTGAATATTTGTCTTTTTCTTGATAATATCGTTATATCTATATCATATATATTGATATTAAAAAAACAGCAACTTTTTGAGACATGTTTTGGGTAGATTATTTAATATAAATAAATATTTGTTGATTGATTAAATAAATGTAAATTGATTTATATGAGTTTATATTTTGTAATATTATGATATTTATCAGGGAGAGCTGATTAAGGTTAAGCAAGAATTATTGGCAGCTCAGAAAAAAATTGAACTGAGTGAAGATAATAGTCGTGAGGTTAGTGCTTTTATTACTTTTTTAAATGATATTATTCTTTAATTTTAATGTTCATTTTACATTTAGTTGATTAAATCCTTTGATTACATATTTTTTAAGTTTAATTATTTATTTACTTGTGTGTTTTATTGTGAATAATAATATGCTTTAATTTAAATTTCCTGTATTTATTTAAAATAAGAACAAACATTATATACATATAAGAATTTCAAATATAAATAAGTTTGTATGAAGCAGTCTAATATAATTATGCAATTTAGATAAGTTTTACAGTTTAAGGTTCACAATATTGTCTTATGTTACAAATACATCAAATTTTTATAATACTTCTTTGAATAACTTTTTCATACAGGTTGTTGTTTATATATACTTTAATTTCTACATTAATATACACTGCAGATCTCTAATTATCAGTCAGTCAAGGAAGGCAGTGCTGTGACGAGAAAAGAACTTGATAATGCAAGAATGTGAGCTCAACTATTTGCAATTTAAATATTTATAAGTTTAAATCATTTTAGCTTATTGTTACGAGTAGGAGGGTGGGTTATAAAAGTAATCATGCTTAACTAACTTTTGTTTAACTAATTCTCAATTTCTCAAGTATTTCTCAGCTCTATTTCTATTTTATAAGTATTTCTCAGCTCTATTTCTCAATTAAAAATCTGATTACTGAAGCATTTATTGATTACTGAATTAACAATCATTCAAAACTTGCAGACTTGTAATTTAAGATGCAAACGAACATTTTTAAACAGCAACTTTTTCATTACATCTTTATTTCATATACTTTATAGAGTTGGAACTATACACTTTAAACATTGTTCTAAATTTGAAAACAGAAATGAAAATGCAATTATTTATTTACTTGCAGGAGAATTAGTGAACTAACTAGAGACCTGGTAGTTGAAAGACAAAGTGGGTTACAATTTGTTTTTCTTTTAAACTATTATTGCTAATAAATTTCACATTATTAAAGTTAAGCTGACAAATAAAAATCTATTTGATTATATTATTAATATACATTTTATTAATTGAAATATACAAAAAGTTAATAGTTTGAACAAGCATGGCAAATAAAAAGGTTGACAAACGTTCAAACATTGAAAAATCGAAAGTTAAAGAGTATTATTAACTGATTGATGACTCTTTTTAGCGCATTTTCTCATATATGGGAAAAAAGGCGCTATTGTATTCACTTTGTCCGAATGTATATGTATGTCTGTCCTACCTGATTTTCGCGAATTTTACAAAATAACTTAAATAATTTTGATTAAGGTATTAGATAAAAGTTCAGAAAAGTACTAATAATAATAATAATACTAAATATTAGTACTAAATAATAATAATTAATAATTAATTAGTAATTAATAATAATAATAATAATAAATAATATTAGTACTAAAGTACTAATCGCAGTACAAAACTGGTCTATGCACGAGAAAATGCGCTGTATGTGACTCACTGCAGTGAGTAGGGGAGAGTGGGGCTCATTGGGACAAAATTTTAAGTTTATCAAATATCTTCATAATCTATAAGTATATAGTAACCAATTATAAACCATGTTGCACAGCATTCATTTGGAAATATAAAAGCTTTCAATTGATTTCTGAAAACTGTTAACTGTCTGTGATAAATCGTTTTCAAAACGGTAAAAAGACTGTCCCAAAATGCCCCATATGTAGGGCACATTGGGACGGTCATGAGGGTCAATTGGGACACTCATTGTAGACGACTGCAGGTCACTTATTTCTGTTTAGAATGATTTGGTTAACAAGATAAAACTGTTCATTTCAACTGGGAATGTGGTGATTAAGAAACAAATAATCTGAAAAATTAGTTTAAAATTGTGTAGGGTTAATTGGGACAAAAACACTTTGTTGTAATGTCCCAATTGACCCTCCTGGTCGACCCAACTAAAAATATGTCTTGGGTTAAACAGTGCTAATTCAGAATTATTAAATTATTAATGGTGTTCATGCGATTGCATTAACATAGTTAGACTTATTATAGGTCTTGAACTGTCAATGTTCATGCGATTGCATTAAACTAGTTAGGCATATCATAGTCCTTGAATTGTTAATGAACAATACAAATGTTGCTGAAGATATCATGATGCATTAATTGAAAACATTGCACTGATAATTGCACTTAAAAATTGTACCAGACATTGTGAACCGTGGATTTAAAAATATCCAGCTAGGTCAATGCTGTTGAAGACAAAACGTGCAGCCACACGTTTTGTGCCACCGGATGAAACTGGCGGCGGCAGAACTAAGACAATGTTTGTGTACAGAACATCATCAATATCTTCTTCAGCATCCAATGGGAACACAAACGCTGGGGTTGCGATCTTTGTTTTGAGACGCGTCAGAAACTTTACTGTAATCATGTCATTCTGATCCACATATCCCTGGGTAACTCCAATGAAATGTGACACCGATTTCTTTGTTGTGTATCGCACCAAGCAGTGCAGTCCCGGAATGAGATCTTCTTTCTTTGGATGTGGATTATCCTCTATAACTTCACGCATCTGAAATAGCAACCGAGAACCACTTTAAGGTAAAATTTGATAATATCCTAATCAATAAAATAGTTTCTATTTATAACTATTGCTGAAACTCCTTCACTTTCATCGCAGTGTAATATGATAACAAGTTAATAACAGCCTTTAAACTATGAGGTTAAAGCTAACTCACCCGCCTCCTTTCCTGTATAACAGAAAGTGGAATGTCATCAGAGATATCATCATCCGAGTCATCCATGAACATGGGATTAATTTCTGGTTGCTCATCTAGACTGTCCCCACTATCTGTCGGGAAACTGACCTCACTGTCTCCT
>JAQIXG010000166.1:0-41101 GCA_034700105.1 Oconnorella tubifera
ACAAAACAAATAAATTCAGAGCCATTCACTCTCGTGGTCTTTCTATCCTGTAATATCGCCTGGAAAACAAACGTCATCATTTTTTGAGGGGATTACAAAAACCATTAACCTGGTCTTTTTAGAGACAGTAGAGCGCTTGAAGAGACGCTCAACCCTGCTCACACGTCTCTCCCACAGAGGGGGCTTCCTCTCCACCAAGGTCTTGTCCATCACCTCAGCTCCAGCTACTGCGGGTCCGGTCACCTTGCCAGCAACCGCAGCAGCGGAGTCAACCTTTCCTCCTCTGGACGCCACGTACGTCTGTCTGCTTCTGAGACCCATCACCTTATTTGATTTGCACCTAAAGGAACAGTTCAAACAAACTCACAAAACGGATTGAATAGTTCAGAGAAGAACAATCAATCACACACACACGCAAACAAAACTGACAAATCGATAGCTCTGAGAAGAACAAATCAATCAATCAACAAATCAAACTCACAAATCGATAGCTCTAAGAAGAACAAATCAATCAAATCACACAGCAACAGCAACGAGAGATCAGAAAAATTCAACAGTGAGGAATCGCAATACAACAGCTCAGTCTCAAAGAAATGCAAAAGTGAGGCCCAGAATTAAATTGCAAGGCTTCTAATAGCAAATTATAATAGAAAACTATAGCAACATGTAATTAACATAATTTATATAGCCCATAAGCTATATACTTAAACCTAATAGGCTGGAAGTTAGACTTATTGATTGTACATTTAATGGCGTCATCAATACAATTTATCCCTAAGGTTAAATTGAACACAAAAGATTAGAAAATATTATAGTGAAAAATTGGTATTCCTGACGCAGTCTCATTGACTGCTTGATGACTGGTATCGCATATTCCCAAATATAAAAACAGTTAATGACCACCACAGTCATTAACTGTCTTTCATGCTAAAAGTGCTGATGTGACATCAAGCAATACTTTTTTAGAAATGATAAATCATCAGTGGCGAAGCCATCTCATAGCAAGTGGGGTTGTTTAAAAAAATTGAACAAATAATGCCGGTGTTATCGGCATCGGTATCGGCACCGATATCGGAATGATGGTATCGATATCGGTGCAGCATTTTCGTATCCGAAACACTCTTGCAAATTTCAGAATTCATTATCAATCGTCACATATAATATATTACGATAGATAATGAATGACATTTGTCATAAAAATTTATGAAATAAGATCGAATACACGAAAAACAAGTTGCATTACCCTTTGCACGGAGTGAAAAATGACAGACTAGCATACCCCCCCACCCATAAAAAGGTCTCCGGATTTGCATCAATTGCGTGGGTCATTTTTTTCAGAAGTGGGGTTGTTTCAACAACCCGGTGGCTTCGCCACTGTAAATCATCACTAAGAAATGTTAAAGATCAATGTTTAAAATTGCTTAGGCTGAAGGCATCAGAAACCAAAAGATTATTAAATGTAGATCATTACTGTAAGAGTCCACTCATTATCAATCAGTCTGAAAAGTACATTATTATGCCATAGTGCACATAGAGCGCTATGGAGAATATCAAAGAAGAGCCAATACTAGTTTTATATCTTATTAAATGTACATCTAAAGTTCACACATGTCCACCATATAATGGTGGCTGTCAAGACTGGAGTGATCTTAGACTTAAATTACAAAAAATGTAACCAAATTTATCCAAAAAACATTGTAAATAATACTCTCTTGTAGTAATCTTGTTAAAGTTAAAAATAAGTCTCAAAAATGTTATTAGAGAACTATTCTTCAAATAATTATTGTTAGAGTATTAAATCCTGTGATCAATTAATAAATGACAACTGAATTATTAACTGATAATAAATACACGAGACACATCACAACAGTAACTATCATTTAATAGAAATAAACATTTTAAACGCTACATCCCTACTTTAGCATTTCTTCACAAAAATAACGCAATTATTTAAACGTAAATGAATTTAAATCAACATGTAACAAAGCAAATAACAAACGGGATATCAATTTTGGTTTGGAATAGTCCAGCAGACAATCTGGTTTATAATTACATACACACAAAATGTGCGTTTACTTATAATAAGACAGACATTGAGATGCAACTATTTCAATATTAATAAAGAATGTCAGTAATGTTGCGAGTGTATGTAAGCGAAGAATTGGTAACATTAGCGGAATCCTATAACACCAACTTCCAGTAATTTCTCTATCTTCTTTGCAATGTCAGGATTTTTTAAATGTCTGAAAATAAAGAAAATTAAATATAGAAACTTAAATATAGAAACATAAGGATAAAACCGACAAGAGAAATAACTGTAATTATAAGCACTTTAATTATAAGCATCATTATAATTTCTTATCAACTTATCTTTGCATGTTTATTGGTGTATGTATGAGTCAGAGATGTCCTTACTTATCAGTCTTTCATAATTCAATTTAAACAGATCTTCTTAACTATCCAGCTTTAAAATTCATATTAAAAAAGGCTTAATATCATGATTGATTCAATCATAAAATATAATTTAAAACAACTAGTTGTAATATGCCTCGGGACACTTTCACTTTTACAAAGTATGCAAAGCAGGATTTGCATGATTTGATTTTATAGGATTCATTGCTGTTGAGGCGTTAAACAAGGACTTAATGAGCCAGAGTCTTGTTTTTCAAAACAGTCTTTGACTCTTGCCAAAATCAATTTTATCTGCAATACTTATCTAAACTATTTTTAATCCGATTTTAATTATATCTATTTATCCTTGATATACAATAAGTAGTAGCAATTAAATAGTGTGTCAAAAGTTTTTAATTTTAAAAATATATAGAAAGAAGTAAAAGAGTCTAAAGAGAAGAACATACTCTTGAAGAGCCTTTGGATCTTTCTGCATTTGTTGTAGTATCATTTGCATTGCTGGATCACTGAGGATCTGTTGAACTTCAGGATCTTGCATAGCTTGACGTCTAACTGAGTCTGGGTTACTACTATCACGCTTTACACAACTAGTACACAAAATAAACCAACAACGTAGCTGATATATTATAATACTTGGCCATAAGCATACGTAAAGTACATTATAAGGCCTGTATAAAAGAGATATACAATAATGTGATTAATGTTCCTGAACAAGCAATGGAGAAAATGGCTTCACAATGGATAAACAACACACACATCACAATGCTCTATAAGATAGCCTCGGAACTGTCAGGTATCTGACAACGTACGGTGCGTTAGAAGTACAGTATAAGATAAAACAACTTGCATATCTGGCATCATTCGATATTAATACATAAAAAAAAATTCTTAGTTAAGCACACTTCGGAATAAAAAAGCATACTATATATGAAAAGTGTTATTTTAAATTAATTTTAATTCTTATTTAAGTTCCTATTTTCTGATAAGAAAGAGAGAGAATTTGAGAGAGCGAGAGAGTAGAAACCTTCTGTATCCATCAAGCGCCTCTTGACAGTTAGAATCAATCTCCAGAGCCTTCTGATAGACATCAGCTGCACGCGTCGTCTCTTTCATTGCAACCAGACTAGCAGCCTTTCGCAGATAACCCTTCACTGTTCATGTGACAAATAAAATGATGTCAAAAATATTCTTATTAAATAACATTCAAATTTATTATCCAGTACATTAACTTTACACATTTTATGCATTCACAAGTGATTGTAGTATTAAAAACTAAACTAGACTGTCAACAATATATGAAAATATAAAAATAAAATAGAAAAGACATGTAAAAACAAGAAAAGTATCAATATACATAAAAGCAAATAAATTCACATAAACGACAAATTAAAATGAATATAACTGATTATGTAATTAAAAGATTAAATACTGTAACACTTAATATTTACTTGTAGTTTAATGTCACATCAGCATTTACTGATACGTTTTAAACAGAATAAGTGATGGGAAAGATCAGTTGATAATTAAATAATTACAATAAATTTTTTCTTTTGGAATTTGTTATATGATTCTGATTAGAGATGTTACCAAAAGAAGGATCCAGTCGTATGCATTCATCCGAGTCACGTATCGCCATACTGAACTCAAGTAGTTTTGTATAACACGCAGCGCGATTGCTGTAGAGTTTAGCGTCATCAGGATTACGTTTAATTGCCTCTGTGTAATGCTCCAGTGCCTTAGGGTAATCCCCTTAGGTCATAAAGTAAACATTTTATATCATGAACAATAATAACTGGAACAATGCATTAAAGAAAGATATCAATCTGATATTAGGCTCGTTTACTCTTGCATAATGTCACATCAGCACAAAGAGCTGTTAATATTAGACTCAATACTGATGCTATATATAATTCAATTATATAAAATCAATATTGAATCAGCAAGTCATCAATGGTATGGTAATCTGAGTGTATAAAAAGCAAGTGAAGAGTGAACACTTTATTGTCAAATGAAGCGATTAAATGCTCATCCTTCAAGATACAATGCAACTTTTGTAACAAGTTTAGATACTAAAAGTTTTACTAGCTTGTAGCAGTCATGCATAAAATTAAATACATCAAAATGAACTTACAGGATATTTAATACTAAGGCAATCAAGCAATAAAAAGAAACAATGATGCAATACATAAGAATAATATAACTAAAAATGTTTTTAATTTAACAATTTATATATTTAAAAAATCGCATTATAGCTGTAATTACCTTTCTGAAAAAATTCATTTCCTATATTCTTAGCCTCTAACGACTTAGTTGGATCGATATACGCAAGCCTTTCTTGTTCAATGATCATCTTTTGAACCTAACATTGACAACACAACAATTTGCATTGATCAACAATGACAACCTTTACTTGGTAATTTTTTACATATAAAAGCAAGCCAACAGAAAATTATCAGAAAAGGTTAAGAAAATTACCGCATGAAAATATTGCCATAAAGAAACAGAGCGGCCATGTCTATGATGTCATTGGTTACCAGCTTTAAAGTAAGCAAACAAGCAAAATATGATGTAATTAAATTGTTACCTCTTGTGCTTTTTTGACAATATCTGGATCTCTATGCTCTGACAAACTTTTATTAAAGAACACCAATGCACTTTTAAGATCACCTTGTTTATGATGAGCATTGCCAATTCTTGATAAAGCTCTGCAATAACATACAAGCATTTGCTTTAATCAGGAATCTACTTAATTTGTGGCATATTATGAATTGGGTGTACAGAAATCAAGAAAGGAGTAAAAACCATTTTGACACAATGCAACTATAGTTTTCCTTTAGGAATGAATGATACAATAAAAGTAAAAAATTAATTAAAAAAGAATAAAAATAAAAGAATAAACATAAACTCCTAAAAAAAGTAACTTTGTGTTTATTCTTGCAGTGGAGATGATCACGCAACTAATATACTTGAATGACGTATAATATTTTCTCTTCCCGTATGATTTAAATTTATCTTAGTAAATAATTTAACAATTGATATCAAAAAGAAATTTATGTGAAGTAAAACTTTACATCGTTAATGTTATATCATTAATGGCTACTCAGTCAGTCAATTGATAATTCACAAGACATTAAAATATTATCCAGTGATAAAAAATTATTTAACGCATTCGACTAATATCAAAAAAAGATCAATTTATTGCGACAAGATCAAATAAAGTAAAAAACATACATTTTAACATAGAACCAATTAGAAAAGAAAGTAAACTACTTAGCAACAAAGAAAATCTAAAAAAATCAAACGTGTCTTATGTCTAGATAATAATTATTTATTGTTTACACATGACAAGATGTAACGATGAAATGCAGCATCTTGCTTAAGGTCTTCTATACATTAAGAACAATACCAAATTCAAATCTAAGACCTTTCAGTTCAGAGTCTAACATTCAAATAATTTTACAGCAGCTTTCAAGTTCAGAATTTAATGAGAGATAAAATCTTGAAACCTACTTGGCAATAAGTTTATAATCAGCCCTATGCTCTCTCCCTATGTCCACTGCTTCTACACAAACTTTTATACATTCTTCATAATTCTTTTCTTCAAAACGGACCGCTGTTAACAACATCATAACAAGGTGCTTACAAACATTTTATGAAAATGATAAAATCTTCTAGACAATCACACTTATTTGTGGCTAAATGTCACATCAGCACAGAAAACGCTGTAAAGTAATGCGTAAATAATTCATAAGGAAAACGAAATCTAAAGAACGCAAATAAAAATTGACATCATCACATTGATGATGTCAATTTTTAATGATATCATTTTAGTTACGCGTTTCATCAGATCGAGCATTGTGGTGGGTATATTCTAGCTGATCCGGCAGCCTTGTATTGCTCAAACCGCACAAGTAAAACTTTATTTATATCATTTACAATAGTGTTTAAATCATTTAGAACATGTAAAACAACTGAACACAACATTAAAATGAAAAATATAATATTACTATAAAATTTATTATTGTTACATTGAATACTGAAAACTAACCTGCTAGATTATTTCTATATACAATGTTGTCAGGACTGAGTTCAATGGCTTTCATATAATGTTTACTGGCTGTGTCAAAGTCTTTGGCTTTATATGCTGCATTGCCCAATTCTTTCTCTTTATCAGCCTAATCAGCCAAAAAGATACATTCAATAAATTTAAAATAACATCCAATCAATTTTACATCTAGTCAGTACTGCTACGAGGTGAACTGTTTAACTGTTAATTGATTTCACAACACTTCACTTTTTACCATGTAATGATAGAATGTTCATATACCATCAGTATTTACTGAACTCATGTGAGATGTGATGATGTCAATGTTATTGTTTCAACAAATAACATTGAATTGTTTCAATACGACATATACACAACTCATTTTAACAGCAGATTAAAAAAATCTCCAGTGTGTCCTTATGTTTGTATTGGAAATAAAACTAATAGGATTAAATAACTAAAACTAGTAATGATTACAAACCGGTGAAAGTGTCTCATTCTTTGAAGCAGATGCTGCACTGGACTTGCTTTGTTTAGAAGGAGGAGGTTTGGATGACTTGTCAGCTTTCTCCTCAGCCTCCATGTCTCTCATCTCCGCATCAGTTGGCACTTCCAGCTGAATACCAAGTAGTACACCAAGAGTAGTCATCACACGACTGTCCTGCATGTACTTACTACAAGTACAACAAGACCTTTCAATAGAATATTGATAAAACAGTCGTTATAGCAAAAAAATGCCAGACACCGTGTTACTTTTTTATTTAAAGTACATGAAATATAAAATCTGAAATCTTAAATGTAAATCAAATTTAAATTACCGCTAAATATATATAAGTTATAGAATTTAATATAGAAATATTTTCACACGAAAAATGTACGTTTTCTCCAATATAGCTAATAGAGAAATCAATACTACATTACATAGTTTTCAAATCTTATTTGATTTTACTAAGAATCTATATTCATTCATGCATCCAGTAGAGTACTATTTTTAATTTAAGCAAATTATAAAATACCAAAATGCAAACGGATACCATAATGCGCACTATTCCAAATCATTAATATGTTCAGTCACGCAATACATACTATAGGTAACACTAAATGCCAAACTCGATTCACCATTAAATGATAAAATTCTCTCTACCAATTATAATAACACTTCAAATATTTCTTTTTAAATTTAAACAATAAAAGATCTTAAATCAAACAACTGTAATATAATTTTAAACTTTTCCTATGTAATATACCGGCAATCCTTACCCTAAATCCTTAGGACTACTGTGTAAACTTTCTATAATCTTCATGTACTGCGGATCTTTTAGATATTCTCTTGTTTTTGGATCATTCCGTAGTTTATCCCATATGTTCTTATCAGCAAATGGGTTCATTATGGACTCTTTTGATGGACCTAAATAATCAAACATTGGCCAACACAAATATAAAGAAATCCAACACTTTTCATAAAATATAAGGTAACGAAATAATACCACTAGTACTAAAATAGTACTTTGTTAAATACCAATATAAAAAGAAAAATGACATAAAATGACTCAAATGCAAATCTCTTCTATATATAATAGACTTATTTGTTGAGTTTACTATTACAGCTATATTTATTATTATCAATGCAGTCAATTTACAATATTGGTTTAGAACATTGAGTCAACTGAATTCATTGGTAAAGAGATCATATCATGGTCTTATCACTGAGGTTCAAATCTTCATCTCAAGCATTAGATGTAATTTCATGATCTGGGTTCTTAACACTCATTTTATCCTAGCCCCCCCCCCTCCCATCAATCGACAGATAATTACTACCACTACCACTATATCACTACTTGTAATGGTGTCACCAATTACCAATTTGAGAGTAACACAAACACATTCAATTAATTAATGACTTGTTAATTCACTAGAAATTGACAACTTAATTAAATGGTTATCATCTTTATGATGGTGAATGAAAGTAAACTTATAGACTGGAATAAGTTGAATACAACTGCAAAACTAACCAGACATGCTGTTTTTACAATCTTGAATCGCTTGTTTTACTTGACTACTGTCTGGTTCTAATTTAAGAGCTTCTTCGTAAGCCTCAAGTCCTTCCTTGTAGTTATCCATCCCAACCAATGCAGCTCCTCTACGAGAATAACCCTGCATTCAATATTGAAAGAAACACTCAAGAAAAGCATTCATTTATTTAACTAAGAGTCACAGCAGCAAATTATAAACCTACCTAGTTCTAATCAATTATTTATTAATATCAACATTTAATTATTACAAGATAAAGTAACAAATCAATGTTGTGAACATAATGAGTGGCAGAAAATACGTGATGAGTGAATACACAAATTAATATTTAACATATTTCAATAACTGATCATCCTGTAGGACTTAAACTTAAACCTAAAGTTTATTCTGAAGGGAAATCAGTGATACAGCAAATGTTGTATTACTGAACAATACATTAATGGCATTTATCAACTGAAATCAACAATCAATACAAATAATGCAACATTTAACCACATAAGTCAGCAATTACAGCAGAGAAAAATAATAATAGCAATGTTCAAGCGCAACAGCTGAGTTGGTAGGTCAGTTTTCTACCAAATCAAGAATTTAATTCTGAATCACGGCCAAAATTTAACAATTTAATAATATAAAATTAAAAAAAGCCTCTTTTAACTCCATGTTTTCCAATCTTATCCATCTGGATATGGCATTTTATTATATTGCTCTATCTGTTTATTTAACATATTTATTAACACTATTATATTTTTGAATAAACATAATGCGTCTTGTAACACTGTGACAAATTACAGAGCTATCCATCAGTCTAACCTTCGCCCAATCAGGTTTAAGACGAATGGCTTCATCAGCATCAGCTAGAGCATCATGGAACTTGGACGCCTTGCAGTACGCCGCTGATCTGTTGCTGTATAGAAGTTGATTATCAGGAGACAGCTCAATGGCCTGAGAGTAGAAAGAAATTGCATCGTCCGTCTTATTGTTAGTCATTGCAGCATTGCCCTTTGTTTTTAGTTCTTCCACCTGAAAACAGAGCGTCACTTTGTTAATATTAATATTTAGTCTAGTTATTTTATAAGAACATCAACTAAAAGCACAACAGTATACATAAATGCGTAACTTTGGCAGTCGACTCAGTCATTATTACCGAAAATCAGTACAGATAGCAAATTTCAAGCAAAGTACCACATGCATTTGCTTAAAACAACATATTTCAATTGTGTCTTTGGGTCCAGACGCATGATAAATTAATTAACATTAAAGGCTCTCATGGTTAGGTCTACAACAGATGAAGTCAGAAATGAATACAACACAATTAGCTAATACAAATCACGCCATTATACCTTATTTCTAGTATAATATTAATTAATATTTAGATAATAATAATAGGTCCAATGAAAATTATAATTTTATTTTCTGTTAATATTCGCGAGTAAACTTTAATGTAAACTGGAACACAACAAGCACATTCTATAAGAAGACTAGAAGGAGATGGTGAGCAAAAACATCAATCCAAAATGTAACGTTCGAATTAAAGCTAAGGCCTTAATCACAGAAATTCTAACGAATTCAAATACATCGAAGCGTAATAATAATCCACTTACTCGTGTTACTCTCCCACCCCCCTCACTAATTCGTGTTACGCCCCACCCTCCCTCACCTAAACAAACTTCAATTACTTTGCATTAAATAACTAAAATTGTTCTCTTTAAAGAATGAATATTTATGATAATAGATATCAGCGTATATGTTAACTTAACTGGACAGCCCATTATAAACTAATAAACAGTTTCCGTTCAACGGGCGACACTTTATACTTTCCCTTCCGCCAAATGAAAAACTCACGTGCGACTAACAATGACCATACATTTGCCAAAATACTTCCTAATATTACGCTATCATAACACGAAAGTCTTACACCGCTACAAATACAACGATAATAAATCTTACTTGATCCGCCATTCTTGACTTTTCCCTTCCGGTAAAAATTAGGAAAAAAATAAATAGATTTGAAGAAAAGATCAAATTAGTAACATTTGCACAGTGACACGACGTATTATATTTGAGGCAGAGTTCTGGCGCTCTACCTTAGCTATCGTCCAGTAACAAGGCGAGGGATAGGCGCGTGCCTCTACGTAGTGAGCTTATAGAAAAGTTCCGCGATGTTCTAGAATGTTCTGGAATCGTCGTTTGAGGATTTGAATCACAGGTCGGTGATTTGAATCAAGATTTGAATCATTCTTTGTTTGTCATTCAATTCCTTGAGACGATGAATGTGACGGACAAGAAATATGCAAAAATTAACAATTACCAATGACATAGTTTCAAATTTGTTGTCCACTCTATCCCTTCTGAACTGTTTTCTTCAGCAGTCGGACCTTATACATTAACATTATAACTGAATCGGTAAAACCTACGAGCGACGAAATCCGGTGGACGATATTAACTCTCAGATTTATCAAAAAATATCGAGTATAGGCCAGTGGCATGTGGACCGTGATGTCAATATCCTTAGCATTAATCAAAATTAATACCACTAGGGCTCAAGACATTGCAAAATTAACGTTAAGTATTCAATTTGATTCACTCTTGATAGATTTTTTTGAGAACGGACTGCATATTTGAAAGTTGTGCACATGATTTCCGATAAGTAGACTGGTTCTATGGGCCTCAGAGGGTTAAAACAGTAAATACTGTCTAATGTCTAATTGTGCTAATTGTGTAATTATTGGCCTAGCGACAAGATATAACATAAGCGATATGACTGTCTGAATCAACCAATCAGTTGGACAGAGACTTTTAAATTATCTTGGTGTCGAGTTTACAGCTAGAAAGAAATTAAGCATAGACATCAATTCCATCAATAGAAAATTCTTTCCTTCGCGTAGCTGATTATTAAGCAATTGTAAATCTATGGATTATATTGTTAAACTTAATTTGGCTGAATCATTCTGTTTACCTATTTTAACGTGCGCTACAGTGGCAATGAAACTGTCTTATGAACAAATATCTGAACTTAATGCATGCTGGAACTCTGTATATCGACGTATATTTCATTTTGATAAATGGAAATCAGTTAGGCTATTTATAAATGGACTAGGTCGACTTGACTTTACTCATTTACGATTATATTTGCTATTAAAATTTCTTAAAAATGGGCTAGCGACCTTAAATTCAGTCTTTATGTATTTTATTAAGAGATATTTTATCTCTGATTTATCTACAAATATACTCTTAAATGCATGCTTATATTCTGATAATGTAAGCAATTTCTCAAACTTGTCGCTAGGATATATATGTAAAAATGTGTCGAAAATGTTTATTTCTCAAAATGAGATCACGTTTTTTTCGCTGATTTGATTTATGCTGCACCTTTTTATTTTAGCTGTGTTTTTTTGTACGTTGTTACTGTTTATTGTTTGTCATCTATCAATTTATTGATGAAATAAAGATCATATATATAATATTAAAACAAAAATCTACCGTGTCTGAGAGAGTTGCAATTTCTAACTATCCCCGAGATTTAAGGCAATATCTAAAAGTCAATGATGATAACCGAGTTGTTCGCTATCTAAAGAAAATGGTAAATAATCATCCTAGAATCATAATGTAGTATATATTATGGGTATATTAAGCAAAAAGAATCTAGGGTTTTCTGACTTTTTTGGAATCAAATATGTTTTTATCCTAAAAACATGAGTGCCAACCCTGGTAATGTTAAGATTGTCAATTGAACAATAAATAAGTTTTAATAATATTATTATTTTAATTAGTACTTATAATTCAGTAATTTCTTTAGTTTTTAAATATATTTTTTAATAATTTCTGAATTATTTACGTTTGTTCTTTCCATGTATTTTTTATTGAAATTTAGCGCTGCATAATAGTTTTATCTCAGCATCTTTGGTGGTCTAATAAGATTTTACATCGCCCTCCCGATTTCAATAGCGCTCGTGAGTTCTCATTAAACAATAACTGACTCTTTATTCACTAGCGCGGTGTATTATTCAATGTATGTTAACTGTTTACATGATGTCATGGTAGCGGCCAGCGCCTATATAAAGGCTTGCACACGGCCCAGAGGCTCATTCGAGATTATTTTCTCTTTGCTGTTAGATGTTCAAATACATTGATTCATTGATACATTCATTTCTTCAGCATTACTCAGCATTTTTCATTCAAATCTTGTCTTTTGTGAGATTGATTGTGAAGATGGTTTCTTCTAATTATGATGTGAATGGTAGTGAGAGGGGAAGAAGGACCTTCAGACCGCGCTGGGGGAGGAGACAGAACAGGGCTGATATTGGTATGTGTGAGGGACTGCAGAGTTTTGTGACAGTGTCTGTTGAAGAGAGACCCTGGTGGAGACGTCTTGTTTGTGTGGATGGGCAGACCTCTAGGTGAATGATTGCTATGATTTAAATTTGTGTAAATTATTTATGATTCATTCAGCTGGCAGTTAAATGTAATGATTGATTTATGATTTGAATTGATACATTTCTTTCAAAAAGCATTTTATCCAATATCATTTTGCATTCTTTGAACAGAACATCAGTAGATATTCTTTAAAACAAATTATAAGAATATCTTTCTATCAATTTTACTATAAAATAAATATAATGGACATTTATTGTCTTAATACGTTATTGTATTAATTCTGCTCTAACATATAATTCTTTTATAAATATAAAAAGTTATGTTTAACATCTGAATTACCTTTTATGATATATAGACAAAAAGACATAGATTTTAAATAAAAACTCTTACTACTTCTTATCGGTTTTTTTTACTAGTTATCTGAACTTATGGTACGATTTGTTTTTTGAGCCGGGGAACTGATTGCTATATATTGTAAAAGATTTAAATTAAAACAGTTAAAGTCCATGATTTACTACCATATAGTTACTGTAAAAGTTATTAGATCAATCTGCAATTAACTTTTAAGAAGTCAATAGCTAAAATGTCACTTACTTTTAGATAGTCATTAAAAAAATATTATATTCCCTTACGATGGTCAACAATTATATTCGTCACATTGAGTTTTAGATACTTAGTTGAAAATATCGCACATGATTTTATTGAACTAGTGAAAAATATCAGACTCGCTTTTTAAATAACAACAAAAAAGATGTAACGTATAATTGATATAAATATTAATGTCTGAAACTGCATTGGTCAATCATTAATCTTTGATCTTCTTTAATTCTTTCTAAACAAAGTTTTAAACCATCAGCTTTATGGATATGATGAGATCAATTTTTTATTATATATTTTTGATGTTTTTATTCTCAACTATCTTCTACAACATCTAGAGATTAAAATTAAATCATGTCAGTTAGAATATGTGTACTTTATGATTATTTTATAGTCTTCTATGCTTACTTCTATGTTTACTTTCATTGCTGTTCTATATATAAATAATAGAAGTGATGTGATAAAGAGAGAGAACAGCAGAGGATTTGATTGTCAGTCAAATGGTCGAGTGTCATGGAAAGATCTAGGCATTGGTGTCGTTAGAAATAAAAAGCCTCAAACAACTGAAGTTATAAAAAATATTAATGATTTATGTCTAAATGACTCTAATGACATTAAAATCATAAATGTATCAAACTAGACATCAGTTATTTGCTGCATCCTTGCAAAATGATGTATTGTTGATGTAATGATGCAATGTTATGAGTTATACGAGACTCGTATCTGAGACATTTTGGTTCAAAGTCCATCTTTCTAACCACTTCACTACTTGATTCGATGAACAGCTGATAATTACGTTAACCTTTTTACTTGCATGTATAATTATTTCTCTGACATTTTGCAAGATATTTGTATTCTTTGTGTAGCCATATTTATATTTACATTTATATTTAAATTGACAGTTTCTACTGTTTTCAATTTAAATTGAAAATGATTTAACATTAGAATTAAACTTATCTAAGAATATTACAATCGTATATTTCTTGTATATAAATAATTGCTGAATTTTTTGTTATAAATTACGCAACTTTTATTTGTTTTCTGTTTTATTATATGCCAAAGTAAATTAAGTTAATTATTTATTTATATTGATAGTAAACTGGCCAATCCCAGTGTGTTTATATCATACCTTATTATCATCTCTGATATTTTCTTGCTTTTATACTTTAATGTAAATAGAGTAATAAAAACTGTATAGATGAGCCTATCTATATTTGTTAAATACTTAGGAAGTTATTGTTTTGTATTAGATCTCCTCATGCCAACCCAAACTGTATCTCGCCTAACCGTCCTGTCAATAGTGACGATTACAAGTACTGCGCCTGGAACGGACTAACGTGGATCTACTTTAATGACCCGGACGATGTACGAGTGAATAGATTTCTGAGCAGAGAACAAATAGAAATCATCAGGAGTTGGATGAAGAGAAGCAAGTTAGTCTTAGGTCATAAAAAATCGTACAGTCATGGTTTAAGCCTTCATTTGCTTCATCTCCGATCAGATCTCAATCTCGTTCATTTTCACCGATCAAGGACGCTTCATTCAAGTCAGTTGTTGTTAAAACAAAGTCAGTTATCAAAGAGAATCCAGTAAGACGTAGTACAGACTTAGGTGAACTGTGCAAGCTGATTGATAAGAATAAGTTAGCCAGAGATGAGGTAGAGAAGAGAAAGTTAGAAAGAGATTACGACTTTGTTGCTCCGATGTTAGAGTATGTCAATTCTTCTAAATGGCAAGTAGGAAAACTCTATCCCTATAGTATGACGAAATGGGAAACATCATCCATTGATCTGAATGAATCCTGGCAGAGGTTAGTTGAGAGTAAAAGTTCTTTTATTATAGATGATGTAATATATTTAATTTATTAAAGTTACGTATGTAATATTTATTATCATGTATACTTAAATATTTTTATGTTGATGTAATATAAACACTTTAATTTGATAAAATTAATACTGATCTTTCTTAAAAGAATAGATTTAGATGTATTTATATTCTATAATTATAATATATTTGACTTTTATATTTTTTACAGTAATGTCTTGTTATTAAAGTTAAATGTTAAAGGTGCAGGAAGTGATGATATTTGTTTAATGTTTTACAACATTAATTTTACAACTGGATCTTTGAATCTTATATTCCTAATTAAACCTTTTTGCAACTGTGTCATTATTGAATCTTGAAAGTTCTATAATTGATCGTATAATTGATTGTATACTATCAACTAATATTGCATATAATTGTTGTCTGTTTTAGCGGCTATTATGTTAAGTATAATGACGACAGGGATTGGTTGCCGCGTGTAGATATCAAGGCTGATTGGTCCGCACAGTGCTTGCTATAATGGCAGACAGTTCAAGTCCATCTTTGACTACATGAATGAGACAGAGCCTGAACCAGTACCAGTGAGAGTATATAGGATATTATCTCTTGTTTGCTTTATTTATTTATTATAAATCATTTAGTACTAGTAGTTTACTAGTAGATTGAGATGCTAATCACTAAATACATAAAATCTTACAGCTGTGTATTGACTATTTGATTAGAGTTGATATTAATCTACTGTAATCTAGACGTTAAACTTTATTTAATGTTTTATCTTTAACATAGCTGATCTAAGTTAAAGTTGAAAGTATGATGAGATTGTTTCTGTTCTGTAGAGGACAGTTAGACAGAGAATGATTGAGTATGGGAGACGATTGTTGATTAGAGTACAAAGAAGGCATCGTGTTGATTAGATGAACTTTACTTGTGATAAACTACCGGGTTAGGAAGCATTTATGAACTGTACTTATGACTAACTAATAGTATAGGAATCTTTTAAATGAAACATTTACAAATTTAACTGGGAATGACAGTAGGCATCAAATTAAGTACCTTGGTAAAGAGTGCAGTCAAAAATTGTGAGTTCATTTGAGACTTAAAGCTGAGACGTTTTGAATTTGCTCTAATCTCTGTATCACAACCATTGATTATTCTTGAAGCAATTAATTCCATAATTGTCTTAATGAAAATACAGTACAAGTGAGATTTAAGCGTCTCATTATATTTATTTTGCTATAATATCTTTAAAAGTTTATAGCAAATATAATTATATTTATAATTATTATTTGTTATAAGAATAATTATTACATTTATTTATAATTGTCTTTAATTATAATTTTCAGGTTATTGACGCAGAGTTGATTGTTCTGATGAAGCTCCCTTCAGTTCTAAAAGAACTCTGTACTCATTCAGTCATTTAGAACTGACTAGGACTGGAGGGGGGGGGGGGTGCAGAGTGAGAATAGGTGGGAGGGGGGTATGGCAGAGGAAGAAAAGGTGGGGGGAGGGGATATTACAATGACTAGTACCATAGGAGAGGGATGATGAATTCAAAAACTATATCTAACTGAATATGAAAACTTTCTGTGTCTAAATCTAGTGCTAGGATCAGTAGTGTGTGTGAGATGTAACATGTGATGTGAACTGAACTGTTATAATTGTGAGATAAGATGTGAAAGTGTCATAGGGTCATGAGATATGACAGAGTGGGTGACATTAGATTAATGTGACTAACTTTTACTATAATCAGTCATTGCACTGATCTATATTTATATTTGCGCTGAGTTGCTTGGTTTTGACTTTATCTAACGCTTGATTGTTGTTAATTAAGAGACTGCAAATGTATAAATCATTATTTGATTGTAAATATGTTTTGTTATTTCATTTATTAATGACTGCATTCTTTGTATTTATTTAAAACTTGTTTTAATTTGTAAACAATTTAGATTATTTAACTATTGTTAATTGTTAATATTGCTTTGTTTGTAAGTTGTCTAGTTAAATACTGTTACATATGTTATTTATTTAAATTGTTTATTTTAATCTATAAATAGTTGTTTCTTGTTAATACATTAATTGTATGTAAATACAATTTGTACTGATACAGTCTCAATTAATTCTTTCAAAGAAGTAATATTATTATTATTATATTATATTAATTAATTATATTAATATTTATTTTAACCACTGCAGGATTATCTGCAAAATATTAATAAATATACTAGGGTTGAGTTAGGGCTAAGATTAGGAATTAATGTACATTACGATCTTGTTGAAATTTGTTAATTTCATAAGCTCATAATATGTAAGTGTTGAGGAAGGGTACAAAAGGAGAAAGTCTAAACATTTTTCATTCAACTGCTATGATATGTAGCCAAGACAAAATTTAATGATGGACTGGGATGATAATGCATTCTTGAAAGCAATCAGAATCTGATGAAGAAATGAAATTTTTATAAAAGCCGATCATGAGCAATTTAAAAAATTAATCAAAGAGCTCATATTTAAAAATCAATATACAAAAAATAAATATAATGTAGTAAATATTTAACAAATTAAACATACATTAGATTTAATAAAATTTTAAAATTATTTTGCATTCACGTATTTACAAAGTTTTGCCTAAATTCATATAATTGAAACTCATTGATTGAAAAAGCAGAGTTATCAGGAAAAAGAAAAAGAATGTAAATATGTATTTTAATAATCATTAAAATGTAGCCAAAAAGGTAAATAAAATCACAATAGTACCAGATTAACAGCCAAACACAATGTAACATGAAATAAATGTCTGGTTCAGAAAATTAAAATGATCAAACAGAAAACTTGCAACAACATTTGCAACTACTTGCAACTAACTCAACTTTAATTATTCAAAAATTTGACTATATTTCAACAGAAAATTTTCAGTAGACTAAAACTTTAAGGGTTAGTCATCAGTGACATCGCATTTCATTGTTATATGATCGTGATTATGTCATAGTTAAAAAATACTTGCAATGACAATGATCCCCGTCATATTTTAGTTTAATTATTAGCTTATGTTATTAGAGAATAAGAAAAAACTCGCTTTATTTAAGTAACTTATATTACAAACAATTTCAAAGTTTCAAAGAAACCCTGTATCATAATAATCCACATTAGCAACTTCTTATTTACGTAAACTGCCTAATATTATTATGTGCAAACACACAAGCTTAAAAAATTAAATTCTGTGTAGAAAAATAGTCAAGTCTTGCTATCCAATTAGTCAAGGAGCATAAATAACATCTCAAATTTGATTTAATTTTACTTAAATTATAAAGAATTAATATATATATATGCATACTGCATAATACTAAACCAAAGTTATAAATCACAACTTCCATATGATAAAAGAGATTAAAAAATCACATACAATACAACAAAACTGACACATTTTCATATGCAGCACTGGATATCATCAATTTATGTAATTACAAAACTCTATCAACTTTCATAAATGCGTATAAATATATATAAAGTTTGAAAAGATCATTAAAATACGTTCATTTAAAATTTTTCCTAAATATCAAGCATAAAATGTTGCGATTACTTATATAAAAAATATAATAAATAGCAATGCTGCACAGAAGCAAGATTAAAAAACATCACATTAGATTAAAAATTGAAAGTCAACAACGGATAAGAGAAATCTTAGAATATACTCACTCGCAAGCAACAGGAGAAGTTTCATAAAAATATTAATGGAATAAAATACAGATACATTACATAAGCTTATTTCATTAGAAATATTTCCATAGGCCTAAAGTTGAATAAAAACGATAAACTGGTTTAATTCCACGGAATTCAGTGTTCCGAACTGTGTTCTAGAACTGTTTGCAAAAGAGGATCACTGGATTTGCTACTAGATGTGTTGCGTGAAGGATCTATTGCATCACCGTATGTCTTGTCACTTGGTTTATCGTTTGATTCGTCTGATGATGTATCTCTTGTTGCATCGCATGGTTTGACTGCTACTCGATCATTATTCAGTTTTCTGTAAACAGAATAAATTTAATAAGGAATAATGAATTCTCGAAACAGCTTAAATATTTGAATCGGATTCAAATATGTAAAACAGTTCTTCCTTGTATTAAAACTTTTCAGTTTAAACATTTTTTAAAATTTACTATAGAAAAGTTCTCTTTCTGAACTAAAACAACATTAAGAAGCAGTTTTTAATTCTGCTACATTATACAGTATGTCATTTCAATACTTTGACATTTATACTATGAATATAAAATACTATTGCTGTATAAATAATACAATAATAAACGAATAATACGCATTCAGTCGTACTTCTGAGCAAACATTTCGTAAGATTCAGGAGCAGAATTAGATCTATTCTCAGAGAATGCACTCCATTGAGCTTTCACTTTGGGATCTCTGTATGGGTTCTTAAATGATTTCTGCTTCAAAATCTTCTTCACTAATATCTGCAACATTATTCACATTATTTCTGCAGTAAATAAAAGTGAATATATGAATAGGCTGATATAAGAGTGATCTATTATCATAGATCCATTGTCTTAAATTTACTCATTCCTAATATTGCATTTATTAAAGCTGAAAGCTACATTTTTTTATTCCTATAATTCATGTCAAGAAATAGAAAGACTAAACTTAAACAAAATACAACAAAGAGAGTATTATAAATTATTAAAAACTGCCTATTTACATTATAAATATAATTATTATATTTAATAATATTCGAGTGTTTATTGTATTAAGTTAGGAACATATAATATAATTAACAGTTACTACGAAATTAAAATTAAAAATAAACATCTAATTAAAAACGCAATCATTCCGATGAAGAAAGAATAAATACAATATTACTCAGAAAATACAGAAACAGAAAAGCTACGTAATAATAATTTTATATTAAGTTAATAAATCTGTAGAAAAAGTCTTTTGCATGATTTATTAGGTTTATCACAAGAAAATGTGATAACGCTAATAAAAATCGTACATAAAATATCTCATTTTAGATAAGCTCTTTATTAATTTAGTAGATCTGTTCAAATTAAGTTTTTCGTACATATAATTTGTATTTTATAATGAGAAATTCTATATATAAACTCAGTCTGAAACTCTTATTATTGGTTGCAATTGATAATATGTTATAAAATTAATAAATAAACAGAAATCCTACTAGAGTTTCAAGACGAGGAACAACTTTTACAGAATTGCTGACTTCTTCCCCAGTCACTGTTACCAGTTCTTGAGCATTTTGTTCTTCTGTTGGCATTGGATAAAGGCCATTCATTGTAATCCAATGATGTTGCTGATAATTCAATCATACATTTATTTATCTTCACACACAAGTAGAATTTAATATTATCTCATCAAATTAATGACATTTTATTAATTTAAATAATCTTCTTTCAGACTTTATTGCTGTTAATTTTCAATTGGATTATTTAAATAAAAGGCTACAGAAATAGGATTTGGATTTTTTCTTCAAATTTCAATGAATTCTGATATAAGACTTTCAAATCATAAGAGAAACTAAATAACTACATTAAAAAAGAGAAAGTAACTGACTACGTAACTACTTTATATAGAAGAAACAGTAGAAGATAATTCTATTATATGAAATAGATCAAGAGCACCTGATTTTATCGCTTGTTGACTAAAAAAGAGTTTCATTAATTACTTTTAAAAAAAATTCATCTAATAAGTTGACAATAACTTAATTTATTCATCATTAAGTTAAGTTATAAATATATCCATTATGCAGTTATCAATTTATAGATTAATATGATTCATTTTATAATTAGTTGATATATATATATATGCACAATCTCAATTTAAATTTTACCTTAAGTTCTAATAAAGAAATTCTTTGCACCGGATCTTTTATCAACATTTTAGTAATAAGATCTTTCAGATTCTCTGAAATCACTGGGCTATAAAACAAAAAATAAATAAAAATAAAACTAATTCATCACACCAAAAGTTAACACATACAACAAGAACCAATAGTTTAATATTTTTCATATGGTTACTTATATATGATACCGGTTTATACTATATAAATGAAAATTACTGCACAAGTTAAAGATTTCAAAATTTTCTAATCAGAAAGTGACAATATAAATAACACAAACAATTTAACAATTGAATTTTGTTATAGGCCATATTTACCATGAAGGCATAGAAATGAAACTATGTAACTGTAATATGAAAAATAAACATACTACTGCAGAAAGTTTTTCAATCATTACTAGATTAAAATGTATAATTAAACTGTTAATAATAATTTATAACTAGAAATTTTGATGCAATTTATATATAGTTGTTCTTCAAATTGCAGATTCATCTAGAATTGTGACCATTCTTTATGTAACACTCCTATAATGTGCATTGATAGTATAATATAAAATACAGTTAGTTTGTAATAAATATTATTAACTTTATGTAATTTGTTTAGCTGTATATCTAATATATAAAATAATTTATAAACTGAAGTATATTTTTTATAGGTTATAAAAAAATATATAACTCTTTTAAAACGAGACAAATAATAGACATACACATCTGGAAAATGCACCGGCTCTACAAGAATTTTTCTATGAAGACCAAGAATAAAATCATCTCGGAAAGGCACCTGTTAAAACAAAAAATAAAATATTAAATTTTGATAAAAAACGCTAATGGCTATTACGGTACGTATATGTATCAAGCTTTAATGTAATTCCCTGTGAAGCAATCATTTTAAAAGTTATTACATGTTATAAAGTATTAATATATTAATATAAATATTAATATAAATTCAATCCTCTATTAATATAAATTCGATTCATTTGCTACGAAAAATATTTATCTATTAAATTTTGTTCTGTTAATTTGAATTGAAATATAGCTATAAAAGTTGTGTCATTATGAATTACATAATTAATGATGCTATCATTTCACAATAATAATTTATGCCTGTAAAATCTTTAACCCAAATAAACACAATGATAACTACAAATAATGTCTGATATTTATAGTCACTGTCTAAGCCGCACTGATGGTATAGTAAATTGGATGTTAAAGCAGTGATGGTGATGGTAACATATTTTATAGCGCATAAAATTACATTAATTCAAGAATAAGTTTGAAAATAACAAAAAATATATACTATTCACAAATAGTAAGATAATAAAAAAGCCTGCAATATAACATGAGAACAAAGACTTACTAACCTGACCATAAACTAAACTGTAGAGGGTTATACCCAATGCCCAAATATCAGCAGCCTGGTTGAATTAAAATATATTGCAGAAGTATATAAAATGTAATATAAACAAATATAATACTCCAGGACAAAACGTTATTTTTTATAACAAATATTGACTATATTTACTCTTGCCTTACAGTTTTCTTTGTCTTTTGGATTCACTGATTATTAGATAACTGAATATGCACCGATTAATCAGTAATCTAATAGTACTAATAGTTATAATCTTTATTTATTATCAATGTAAAAATGATCCATAAAAAGCAAGAAAATACTGCAATAAAGCAGCAAGCAGTTCAAATGAACACAAGTACACTTGAATCAGCACTAGAACACACATAAGAGAAAATGCTGTCTTATAAACTGTAAACAAATAGTTTAGTTTTTACAATTGTAAAACTGAATAAATTTATCAGGGTTTGACAAATTTACTCCACCTCCTCTCCCCTGTGAATAACTGTTAAGCTTTTAAAGAGATCATTTTTAAGAAACAATCCAGTCAACAACATTATGTTTCATTTTCCACAGCAAAATATTCTGAATCTGCCTCTAGGGATTTTAGAATGATCAAGGAACAGCAAGCTCATCGCAATAAATGATTCACTGAACACATATATTATTATTATAAACTTGAAATTTATTATAAACTTAACACTCCCATACCAGAAATAATATTATACATTTAACTGAAACGCATAGGATTAAATTTATTCTAATTAAATAATTAGAGTGTTCAAATACCATCTATACCATCTAAAGTTGAGATATATTTACCTTGCCAGCAAATGTTTGCTTCTCATCTCTCAATTCTTCAGGAGCAAGAAATGCAGGAGTTCCTACTGTATTTGTCAGAGGTATATCATCCCCTTGAAATTCATTACTTACTCCAAAGTCGGCGATCTACAACCACAAAAACTACTTGAAATTTGTAGTTCTTAACTGAATAACAATGGTATTAGAAAATTAAATGGAGTGTAATTTGATATATTATATAATTATATGATAACTAATAACTATTAATTTATATAATATATGCAAAAAATGCCCGAATACACTTTCATAATTATTGTACTTCGCCAAAGCATATTCACCTATTTACTAGCAAAAAAGCCAGTCATTGCAATCATGAAATTCTGTTAAAACTAAGCTTTCCACATCTAATGTGCATCAAAATGATTAAATCTATTAAAATTTCCTGCAAGCGCCATAGGAGGTTAAAACAATTTACAATTCTGCTCCCAATAATTTTGACTGTCATTATTTTTAATGCCAGTCTGTCTTATAAATACGTGTACTGTCAATCATTCCGTTTTTCAAGCGCTCTATTATTTTCAATTATTTTCAAACATACTAGATCTTATATGCTTAAATAAATCTGATCTCATCCAGAGCTACAGTGTGAATAAAAGTCAATAATAAATACGTTCATACAACAAGTGATGTTAATTGAATACCTTGATATGTCCATCGTCTGAAAGCAAAAGATTTGAGGGCTTTATGTCTCGGTGAATTATTTTTTGAAAATGTACTGAAAATATAAACAAATAAAAATTAAATAGAATTTTTTTCATAAAGTTAATCGATTATGTTAATACAAATTTTAATAAATATAAATTTGTTTGACAAAGTTAACAAATATCTATCTATATTTTAACAGAACCTTTTATGGTCTCAGATGTAATATTTTCTTTTCTAAAAACTAACAAAAAATGACTTAAAATAAGCAAATATTCATTGCTTAACACAGTTTGAAATGTGTATTTTATAGACGATTAGTATAGTAATATATTACACAATAGTTTTGAATGACTGCAAATCAAAGTTTAACTTCATTTAAAACGGTCAAAGAAAGTTTCTTGCTTAAACAGTCTCTTTTTAAACAGTATTCAAGTAAAAATGAAATATTTATTTCAACAGAACTATTTTGGATTAAATATTTCAAACTATATTAATTTCTATAGGATTAAAACAATTGAGATTATCAGTAGAATATCATGGCTACTCAAATTTGCTTATTTGAATCGTTAAGCTCACAAAAGAGATCTGCATGCAATCAAATAACCAGGCAAACCGAAGCCAAGCAAATATTGCAACAAAAAAGCTATCAGACATTGTTGTTATCAACCAGAGTTCACGGCAGCGACAAGCTGAATGTAATTAAACGCCAGGTGGCGACACTAATACACACAGCTTTTAGTTGTAGCATTTATCTACAGTAAATTTTAGAAAATATTTCAAATTAGTGATTAGTTAGGTAAAATATCACTTAATAAGATTCGTTTTATACTGTGAAAAAATGAATAATTAAATGATCAGATCGAATATATGATGCTTTCTTAAATAAGACATTAAGTTAGAACATTCTAGGAATTAGTATGAATTTAACCAGCGTTTATAGAGAATATAAAGCACACATTATTGTTGAGTCTGTGTGTCTTCTTTTATCAATATATCATCACGGCCCAGTTCTTTGGTTAGGCCTACTTTCTGTTCTATGTTTCATTTTATATAAATATATAAAGAAGAGAAATGCTAGTGTATACTGAGCAAGATATTAAAATTTTAATATGAGTAAGAAATATAATGATCAAATGACAACAGTTACTACTAACATAACAATGATACCTCAAAGTCAAAGAAAACTAGGCCATACTTTTCTGATAATAATTTAGAAAGACTGATTTGAATGGGTTCTCCAAATAATAATTTTAACTAAAGATATAGTGGACACAAATGCACTCAGCAGCATCGAAGGCTGAAGGAAGAATTAATGAACAAAATGGATGAAAAGAAAGTTGTAAAGAAAAATTTAGAAGATAGGGATAACAAACACAGTTATCTACCTATACATAATGCCCAGGGCTAGTCTACTTATAATAAATTCTATCACAAGTGCTGGTGAAATGAACGATTCTTAATTAGGAATTTATATTTCAGATTAATAATTACACTAAATAAGAATAAAATGAGTTTCAGATTCTTAAGTTAGTATAATATCAGTTTAAGTAAACTTACAGTATTCTATTCCGGATATTATATCCCGATAAAATTTCCAAGCTTCTTCTTCTTTTAGAGGACTGTCAGTTGGTACCTCCAATACTGAACTAGAATAAACAAATAACAAAAATTATAAATAATTATAAAAAAATACATTGTTCAAGAAAGAAGTGCAAGATAAGCTAGCGGAAGAGTTGCATTGTATGATGAAATATAACGCAAAAAAATACAATGCACCTATTGTATAACATTTTCGTATTCGTATTCGCATTCCATACTTATAACGCATCGTGCGTTGTCAGAAAACTGACAATTCCGAGGGGCGATTTTGACATATTGTATTATTTTGTATGCATTGTAATGTATTATTACTATAGATTATATAGATGATATACTAATTAAATTTCCTAAATAACAATTAGAATTTATAAAAACAAATTTAATAATCAGTATGATACAGGCATTAATTTGCATTTTGAAATCTCCGTTTCATTTAATTTTAAATTGTATATCTGTTACTTATCAACATATAAAATACTGATACTTATGTTGTGATTTCTCCAAATCAAATCAAATTAATTTATCAAAACATGACAGTGAAAATAACTCGCTTTGTAGAAAAGTACTAGTGGATTTTTGGTCTAATCAAAACTTTGTTGACTTACGAAATATAATATCTCCAATAGGAGTTTATGTATACAAATAAACGCATTGGCTGATTACAGCTTCAAGACACTGTTAATCTTCAGTCATTACTTCTAATCAATTGATGCGCTAGAATACTTTTATATTACTTTGAATACCCACTGTAAGTAAATAAAAAGTAAATACAAATATTTTCTTCTTAATAATGATATAATGTGATTTAACTTGACTGACAATTCAAAGAAGATCATTTGCAATCTTTTTGGTCAAATCCCAATTGTGTAAAATTATCACTAAGTCCCTGACAAAACTTTAAATAATTATCAATCTTATTTTTAGACCGAACAATCATGAAATAATATTGAATGAAATAAATTCCATTCAGTAACATCGATTTGCAAACAAACAAATATAGATACTCTAAATACTTATTTATATTGTTGAAAAGATAACATTTTAAATTAATTGCAGCAAGACTGATAAAGTCATTTAAAATCAACGCTTTAAATATCCTTCAATGTTTTATGGATATGTTTACTAATTATTTAAATATAGCAGAAAAGCTGCTATATTTTCCAAAAATGTTATATTCAGAAAAAAATTGGTTGATATTTGCTAATTCGACTGCAATAATTAAGAACTTATTAGTTTTGAAATATACTTTTACGTTATATGCTCACTCATCGTTTCTAATTTTAATAAACGTTTTGTTATTTAATATATTTTACTATACATTTACATCTTTAAAAGTGGCCTTAGACCTGGGTCCAGTTTTCGCTTTTTCAAATACTAATGCTGACAATTTTCATTACTTGCAGCTGTCAATGCTCACTTTCACATTCATTTTTTATTATAACCAATTTTCAACCTCAACGTCAACAGTGCCATTTCTCGTTACTGCAGAAATCCACCTGGCAAATTTAAGCCACTTTCTATGACTCGCAAATTCCATTTAGACATCTTTACCGACACTCTATATTACTTGAAGATTCAATTACTAGAAGATCCTTTTTATTCCTCCAGAATGACAATAATGTCATCAGCATAACGTTGGCCAGAAAAAGGAATGAACTTATTTGACTTTTCAATTTTTTATATACATCTGAAAAGACAACAGACTATTTCAATAGAGATTGATTGACATTGGACTTCGTTAACTTTCTTTATAACCTGTAATTGTAAAGAAAGTTTCAATTATAAACTTGAAATAGTATTGCATAGACATAAGATTTATGTAATTATTATTGTATATGTATAAACTGACTCCTTGTATACGTAACTGTATGCTTTATGCCAGTAATATTTATCGGATACAGACTACATTTATGAAAGTCTATTTGAATTTCTATTGGTTCAGCAGTTGTCTCACAGATACACATTTGCATAAAGAACTACTAATATAAATTAATTCAGATTTGATAACTGTCCTGAGCTTATTGTATTAGACAAAGTGACTCTTTTATCTTTATTAATTACCTTTGCGCGATACAATAAACTGCAATCCTGGAGGAACAATAAATCATACAGAAGCCGAGCGAGAGAAAAATTACTACATCGGATGGACATGATGGATATGGCGCACTCTTAAAATCAAAATAATTGAATAAATTGAGCCGCAAAGTCTCACAGATCCAGAGATGAATGCGATCAATCCCCGAATAATCTACATAAGCCCTGGTTCAATTTTTTATCACATTATTGCTGAAAAAATTTGTTGAATTCTGTCATATATTATATTTTATTAAGGTAAACATCACCGAGTTTCAGCTCTTTGCATTTTAGAATGAAAAAAAAATTAACACTGATTTACACAGTATTCTCACTCAACAATTAATTAATCTACATAAGTAATACACTGTAGTAGAAAATTAAATTTAAGCATTAATAATATTAATCAGTACATTATAATCTATATTAAGCATGATATTGCAACGCCAATGTACTGTAGATATTACCAGCATTTATTCATTCTGCGGCATGAGATTTCCATCGAAAAAATGTCCACAGACAAAAATTTCACCGTACAAAATGTCAATAACAAAATGTTCCCGGACAAAAAGTTTCCAAAAGGATAAAATATAGGCTTATATTAGTGTTACAGTTTAGAGCTAGGGTTAAGGTTTGAGTTTGATAGACACTTTGTCTATGGAGATTGTCATGGGACATTTTGTTCAGGGACATTTGAACGAAGATATTTTGTCCTAGCACAATTCATCTATTATAGTGTTAAAGTTTTGCTATTTAACTAACAAGCGTTTAAATACCTTATCTATATACTCAAAAGATTAAACATTCCAAAAAACAATCTCTGGTCAGTTTCATTAAATTTCTTATTCACTAATAGCAAGTTTAACACAGTGGTGTTAATGCAACTATTGCATGCTTATTAGACATTATCATCACCAGTACGATTACTTTATGGCCAATATTGCATGTTTAAGTTTAGTACCAAAAACACTAAAAGCAATATTGGTAGCATACAAATAATAAAAGAAAATAAAGCAATTATAAACATTAACGAGCAATCGCTAATAAAAAGAGCATAAATAATAAATAATAAAGTCAATAGAAGCAATTTAAATAATTAAACAGTTCACGATAATAATTTTGTAAGCGTGCATTTAGATTATAACCAACTGCTATGACTCCGGAAAAAATAAAAGGATAAAAATTTGATTTGCTTATCTTGTAAATTGCTTAAGATTTTAATAAAAATACACGATTTCTATTTAAATGAAAACTAATCAATGTACTTTCAACCACTACTTAGAATATCTCTAAACAAATTACATAAGTGCAATCAATAATCATATTGCAGCCACAACAAACGCTTCATTTGTTCTCATTTATATTTATTCTTTTATAATAAAATAATCTATGCAATGAATCAGTAGTAGTGCAATTAATTTCTATGAATTAATTAAGCCGGACAATTAGGCGATATCGCTTAAAGCAGAATCAATATCAAAGATCAGGTATAGAATGAGGAAATAAACTGAGGTGATTGCACGAACTCAACAACACTCAAGAATTATTAATAATCTCTCACAAGAAGAAAATTGCATCATATATGCTAATATATCATGAACATTTTTGGTACTTTTAAATCATGGAATTAATAAATTAAAAACTCTAGGTAAATTCATGATAATAGCAAATTCATAATAATAGCGCATCTATCATACAAAACATTCAAGATATATAATTTTTTCAAAAGAAGCTATTTCAAAAAAATCTAAAAATTAATCCTGCAGATACGATAGATAAAAAATAAATAAAAGTACTATATCAAAAAATTAACGACTGCTATGTTACAGTGAAAAACAGATCTTTGTCATATCAGATTCTACAAATTTACTTTTACAAAATCTATATTTTTGTAACGACAGATTGGTTTAGCAGAAATTCTACACAAAAATATCAAAAATCTGTTTTCCATGACAATGCTCATAATTTTTCCGAGGCGTTGTCATTTATCATTGTTGCAGCGATGAATGGGATGATTCCTGTAGGATACCAACTGAAGGGATGTGATTGATCGACTGCTACATTAACTAATTTCACAGCTTTCAGACAAAGATGAGGGATGATGCAGTATAATAATATATATCAATGTCTCAGACAGAAATTCTTTTTTTAAGAAAATCTTCTCTCAGGGAAGAAGAGTGATCAAATAAATATATCACACAAGTTATAAGAAAGAAGTAAAAGATTGAAGAAGCTATATAAAAATTCTTATAAAACAATTTCAATACTGAAGTATCATTTCTTATATGAGATAAATAATTAATGGCCTTGCTAGTAATAGTAATTCTTGTAAGAATAACAAATATGATATAACGTTCTTTGTCTAACATAATAATAATTTTTAGGAATATGAAATTATATAGTTGTAAATTTAATATACACTGAAAGCTTAAAAATAAATAAGGATATTCTTGCATGATTAATTTTCAAGATGAATGCTTGGTTTGTGTTTAATTGACCAGTTAATTGGTTAAATTAGTGGTCGCATAGATCACCTGTGGTATACAGTATATCCTGATATTGCTGTACATTAGTAGAATTGTTATTCCATATAAAAAAAAATGAACATTTAAATTCACAATGATGATATTTAGGTATAGCATTCAAAATAATAACTTACCCTCTCTCGACTAATTCAAAAACTGCAAGAAATAAAACACATTAGCAATTACAAATCATGATTCAACCATGTAAACTTATATTAATGACAGTCAATGAAGAACAACAACTATTAAAATGACATCAAATAGGCTGCAATGACTTTAACTATTACTTTCAGAGAGATAATTCAAAATACATCAATTCGGCTGATATAAATAACATAATTCAATCATAGTTTCAGTTTTATAGCTTTTATTCAAGATTATAAACTATAATGTCTATTCATAATTGTCCAAAAATAATAGATATATATTAAAGCTGGATAATAATACAAGATGAGGGAAAATTGAATATATCAAGGATGAATCCAATCTTTGAATTGTTTACTAATTTTACTAAGCCAAGCAATCTTGTGACCTTATTTTTAGCTATTACCATATTTCTGATTTTTTTTTTTTAATTTTTTTTCTGAAGATTTCTGAAATGTTTCCTTATCATAAATTGTCATGAAACGGGAGGAAGAGGGCTTCTTTGCAAATCATTTGTCATCTTTTCTTATATATTTGGAGCCTGAGACAGTGAGCTATCTCCTCATCCCCCCCCCCCCTCAGCTGATCCACACACACCTTCATAACGCTAAAGTCAGATAAAAAGAAGTTTAATAAGACCTAAAATGATTCATTCAATATAGAAGTTACAGTAGAAATTAAAATACTATAGAAAACATACGCTTGCGGCTTACCCATATAGAGACTGTCTTCATCTGGGTCATCTAGAACTTCAACTAATTTCACAATATTTGGGTGATCAAGTTTTTTCAAAATGGCAATTTCTCGATACACTCTTTCTAATGGATGATTTGTTTTGGCTTCGGCTCCTCCGTAACGTTGGGGCAGTTTTTCTAGGCAAAAAGTTAAAAATTAAAAATAACTATTAGTTATTTTAGGTCTTTTAAAAATAATATAGGATTAATATTAATGTATAATAAAGCAAAAGAATATATTTGACAACAAATGCTAAAAATGCTTGACAATGAAATTTCACATGAAAATATTATAATGGTAAAAAATACTGAATCTATGGCGTTTCAAATTATAAGCTTTTTGTTAAGAATGACACGACTCATTTAATGAACTTTGTGCAAATCCTTGAGCCCCCAAGTAAATAAGAATAATAAGACAAAACTTTTAAATTAAGATTAAAACTTTCCTTTAAATGTCTGGAGCCAAATTGAATTAAATAAGTATCTCATAAATTTTTCGATTACACTAAAGTGTAGAGATTCGTTATTAGAATAGCAAAAAAACAATAAAAAAATTATCTTAAACTCATGAAGCCGAATCTAATTATGAACATTATACAGGAAACATTTTTGTTCATAGGAAACTTATTAATTATTGTCTGATTGAAGCATCAAATAACCTTTATTCACTAGAATTCACACGAAGCAACTGCCCTTTGCTTTTAAATGCCCTTTAATTTGCTCTTATATGCTCGTATTTGCTCTTATATGTCCGATTATATTGGTGTATAATTGTGCACAGCTGCCGCTCTTGACTTTTATATGTCGTATAAAAAGTGTCGACGCTGAAATAATGTTAGAGAATTTATGATCGCTGTCAAGGTGCTTTGAACGGTCGTCAAGCGACAAAATAGCCCGGATGTTATCTTTACGATCCTCGTCGAGTCGCCATGACACCGCGCTATTATGAAACAATTCTTCATTGTTATCAATAGCAACGCGCGGCAAAAATTTCTCGCAGATTACGAACTCGTTTTTGGTATTATTTATGTTCTCTTTTGGATTATTTAGTCATTAATTCTAGCTCTGCAGATAGAAAAAAGAATTGATTGTAGCTTTGTTTGTCGTAGAGTAACAATGAGTTCAAATGTTGCTTGATACGAATTATAGATATTCGTAATGTAGTATCAAATATAATTAACACTGAAATGAATAATACCAGTTCGTTCAATGTCAAATATTCATTGCTAACTGCGTAATAATTATAAGTACAATTGAGGGATACTTTATTATCAGCTATCAAAATTGAGAACAGACGTGTTCTAAATTCTAATTGAGAATTGAACTGAGAAATATTTTTGATATCACAAGCGACTATGAGTCTATGTATAAAGCATCCCAACATACATAGTCTCTGTCAATATATGATTAATTTACTATAAGTAAAAATAGTCTCATACTCCCTACTAGGATCTTTAAGCTGTTGACAGAATAGAGAAGTGTCAGTTAAACATGCAATCAAAAGCTAAAGGCTAAATGCTCTGGATATATTTAGTGATAATTAAAAATACACTTTACAACATTATACAGAATAATATAATGCATCTCTCAACATGGCAGCAACAGCATTACTCATGTCAATTGATTATAATCTTACTACATATGTTTTTACAGTTAATGAATTTCACATAACATAATACCTAAAACATGCTGAAAGCAAATTAAATTGTAATCTGAAACCAAGCTTATACATATAGAAATTATCTAAAGAGAAATACATGACCTGTATGCTACAATACTGGATTCTCACAATTGACAAAAAATACATACTAAATAGCTTTCATCATCGAGATTTTTTAATACTTATTATTTACTAAGATTTTTCGCTCGTGAATTTTATATTAGACAGGCTGTGAAATGTCAAAAAATTCATATTATAATAGAGATCATTATATCGTAGCCTAATATAATTTTTATACCATGTTTTAAATAAAAAATATTCTCTTCTGATACCAGCCAGGTTCTGTTGAATTACGTTTCTAAATTAAGCCGATTTGACCAGTGGCGTAGCTAGGGTTTATGGCGCCCGGGGCGAAAACAATAATTTGGCGCCCCCCCCCTTCTTTTTCAACGAGCGAAATATTGTTTTTTGTTTTGACTTATTGTAGGCTTATGTTTTCAAAATTAGTTTAATTGGCAACTACAAAGAATTATTTGTTATATATTGGTTGGACGTATGTTGTTCGCGCTAATGCCTGAGAGACACTCGGCCTCTGTAGCTGCCCGCTAATGAAATTGGATCTCTGAGCGAAGCGAGATATAAAAAAGCTATTTGTCAAAAAAACATAGGCCAGAAAAATTATTTGAAATAACCCACACAAAGTATTGATATGAGAGGTTGTAGAGTTATGGAAAGAAATTAGACATCAGACATTACTGAAACTTTGCAACATTTGTAATGTGGTATCCAACTTTTGGCGCCCCCTCGACGCCCACATACACCGGCGCCCGGAGCTGCCGCCCCCCCCTCGCTACGCCACTGGATTTGACTTATTGTTTAAATAAGAACTCATGTTACATTTAAATGAGTAAAAATGACACCTTTATTGATAATCCACGGCATTACTGATCAAATTATACATTATTAACAATCACAGCATTTATTGACTATCTCAAACATCATGCGCATCACACAATTATATAAGCACTACGTGTAATTGCATTATTGGCTTCTGTATTATAACCTAAGTGCTGTATTATTGATTGTTTGCAGTAAGCTTACATTTAAAAAATTGTACACCGCATAATTGTATAACTGTAATAATTTGTCTGCATACTTGTCGTCGAAGACTATAATTCATCAAGAGAAATTTAAACTACCAACATTTGATCTGCAATCTATAGTAGGATTATGGGGCAATTTACGGTTAGGGTTAGATAAGTGTACGGTAGTCTAAATGTCATAGTATACTATAGATGAAATGTTTTAGTAGACAAACTGTCGTAGTAGATCAAGTGTCATAGGGATCTCATTTCTGTCAAAACAATTGTTTTACGAAGTCTATAGTCAAATTATCACAGAAAACTTTTTATGTCAACTACATGTACTTTAGTATATCAAGACAGTTTAATATTATTTTTTAGCAGATAATATAGATTGTTAACCTATTTTTTCTTAATATTATTGTAGCTGTAGCATATTTTTGATCATAAAATATAACAAAGGTCTTTCTGGTCATATATACAGAAATGTAAAGTTCCTTTACTATATGAAATTTTGAAATATTTTTAAAATCTCTTGTGAAGTATTGAAAAACAAAATTAATAACAATCATAAATGCGTTCAGTTGTAAAAAGTTCAATAATACAAATTATAAAGTACTTTGAGATTTAACTAGATTTTAAAATATATCTTACTGATTTAACAGGTGCAATTGAATTGTTTTCTAATTTGATTTTATGTTGCAGATAAATGATTTATCTATGTTATAGAAACTGTAATTTCTATTTTCGTATCAACCATATTTAATCCAAATAATTATATTTATTACCAAACAAAAAATGTCTGCACAGCAGTAGATAAAAAGCTTAGGGAAATCTTAAAGAAAGACATCACACAACACTGAATAGATCAGTCATGTTTAACTGCAGCACTTGGAAATGTCATTACTTTGCTATAAACAACCTTCATAGTCGGCTCTTATGGTTTTATACTTCTGTTTGTCTGACTGTATGTATGTATCTAACATTGTTTGTGTCCCTGATAGTATCTGCATAAATATATCTGCTCGTCCATCTCTCGCATCATTCACTTAATTACTTTGCAGATATCTTAATTAACGTCTCTATCATTAATGTTATAGAAATGATAGAATAATATTGTTATTTATACAAATTATTATCAATACAGACATTTGATTATAATTTATCTTACAAAGTAATTGTTAAAAGAAGATTTAATAGTTATTTCATAAAATTAAATCATTGCAATTAAATAAATTAACTTAAATAATACTAAAATTTCTTTATACTAATATTAAATTTCAAACAATCATTGTTATTGTATTGCATTGTTTATTAAACTTATAAGAAATAACAATTTAACATCAAGCCTTTATCAAGGACTATTTACTGTGAATTATTTTACATGTATCATAAATGTATGTGCTTTTTATAATTTAATTAATGTCATAAATAATTTAATTATTTAAATCAAAATTTGGCATTTTTAAATTAATCCTAGATTACGAATACTACAAATGTTGAAAATTTATAAAAACACACACATTCTAAATCAATTTAAATACTTACTGTAAAATCCTGCCTTCTTTGCTAGACGTTTTTTGGATAAAATTTTCATTGCCTGTAAAAATGAAATCAGAAATTTTTTCCCTTATAGATAGCATAATAAAGTAAAATGCATAAAAACTATAAATCAATCGAGTATCAGTAAATCATTAACTTCCAAACTAATTCCAATTTATTATTATAAAATTTAATTAACAATAACTTAACTTTTATTTAATTAAAATTGAAAATTAACACGTAGTTTAATGCTCAAATGTTCTTGATTTTCGGATGATCCTAGTTATTCTATTGTCTGATGTAATTCTAAATGTAATTCTAAACTAAAAATCTGTAATGAAGTTTAGAAATTAAAATATAAAGTGAATTTTATGAATTAAAAATATAAACTATCGTTTAGATGCTAAATTTTGAAATATAGTTTAACATCAGTGCAATTGGTCACTCCATCAAAAATTGAAAGCAAAAATGTGCTCAATGCAAGAATTACTTACTTAATATCGGACAACTTCTGGATTAATTTTAAAGCAATCAATCAATTCAGAGAAAACATTAACTTGATGCGAACAAAACTAATGTGTTTTTATAAAAAAAACCGATTTCACTATAACTGAAATTATTTAAAGAATATTGTGATGAATCCTTTGATTATAACAGTGTTTCGACAGCTTCTTTTGTTGAAGCCAGCGATCATAATAATAAACAACTAGATTTTGATAATGATAAAACTTCATGCAATTATTAATATATTTCATTAAGTTATGCATTTTAATTTAATTTTAGCATGCTTTATATGTTAAATAATATTATATTTAATATATAAAAATCTAACATATTATCTTGCATAATTTTATAGTTATTATTATTATTATTATTATTATTATTATTATTATTATTATATTATTGCATAATATATATTTAAAAAAATCGAAACTTATTAGTTTATAAGCTTTGGCGTAACAGAACAGATATCTATTTAGTATCATATCACAACTATGCACAAACAAAGTAATTACAGATTCCTAATAAGTATATAATTATAACAAGATAATAGTAATTTTAAGAAATCAAATAAATATAGCACAAGTCAGGAAAGAAAATTCTTGATTAGGAAAAATATTTTTAGACGTATAACTTCAGGACAACCACATCCACTGCAGAAGATGTATAGATTCATTGAATTTTATCCACTGTATACTATAGGCAGGATTAATGCATTTAAAAACATGCTACTTTCAGTTTGCAACTCGGTCTGCGTACTCCAGGCTGATTAATTATTTATCTTTTCCCTCTATCAATCTTACAAGCAACAGTTGTATAATCATAGGAGTGAATTTAAGGAAAGATATTTACTAAAGTGTTTGTATAAATTTACTATTACATCAAATAAACAATAACAAGAATCTACGAATTTAATTCAAATTTCTTTGGTATTTGGTTGCCAAGGACGATAAATTATCGTTTGCTTGTTTAATTGTTCAATGAAAAAAAATTATTTCAATTTGCTTGATCGAAATACTTGCAATTGAAATCGCTTATTAAAGATAGCACTAATGGATAAGAAATATTCATTATGTAACAAATTTTTATTACTTTAAAACAGGGCAAAGTAAGGCCTGATAGTTAAATGCGACCATTCATTATTTGCGACCCACGGCATGTAAAATGCGGCCCACGAAGCCACAAAGGTCAATAATTTATAATTGGAATAGAATAAAGTAATTCTAAGCTTATCGGAAAAAGTGGGTTTCTAAAAAAAGAAAAACATTATCAGTTTATCAGTGATGTTTGTAGGAAAGTCTGCTTCAAATTCACTTTAATTTGCGGCCCACCAAACCATTTATGATAATAAAAGTGGGCACCAAAAAAATTGTTCACACCTCTGCTCTAGGCCAATAAATCAAAAATATCTCACAGTGGATGCACAATTCTCTGCCCCCCCCCTCCATTTCTTTATAGATTAATAAGTACAACGTACATCCTTTTAAATCTATGCACTTAATAATATGTAACTTACTTGGCACAATAAAAGTTTCCACTTATGTGTAATTAGTATCAGTAATTATAGAATGATTTACTCACATAGTGTGTATCATCTTCATCTGAGTACGCAAGCTTGACGACACCGTATGAGCCCTGTTGACACAACACATAAACATCTTCGACAAAAGCATATAGTCTGAGTAGTATAAAGTAATATTCACTTTTTTCATTACAGCATATAATTCGCCTTTATTACATCGCTATGAATGTTAATATCTTGCAACATGCAGACTATATATTGTAGCTAACAATCTTTTTTGACAGTTATTTACTTGCAAACATATAAACATTCGGTGACTTTAAATTTTAATTTAAGTATATTTAAGTATAATTAAGTCTAAAATCGTACAATTTTAACATCGCGATAGATCTAGCAGAATTAAACAGTTAGGTTTTACCCTATCGTTATCAAATGAAATTAAGGAACACAAACTATATCGAAAACTTAATAATTATAGGAAATTCCTTTCATTCCAATCATACGTTTAAAGCATTCAACATTTAAGTAACAGTATACTGTCAAGAGTCTAATAAATAAAACTAGTTTTATTTTGTATATTTTATTATATTTTAACTTAATTTAGAACTTTGTAAAAAAAGCCTATCTGATATTATTAGCCAATAATCATTACAAAGGCGGAATCGGAAATAAGAATAATATAAAATATTTTAGGGAGATTAGCTGACAATCTAGCACTCAACTGAAAAGAGATTCTATTGTTAACTCAAAATGGAATCTTTACCATATTAATACATAAAAATAAATGATTTTTAAATGATATGACCTTAACAGTGATGGATTTAAAAACTATTATTAGAGAGAAATAAAATATTGTAAGAAGATAGATTTTTGTGATTTGCCACTTACTTTATGTCAAAAATCACAAATGTAGCTATTAACATTCGTTTTATCTTTGTCTAAAAACATGATAATAAATGATAAACTTTATCATGTATTTTTAATTATATGATAAATGATAAATAATAAAGTTCATTTTTAAAATAATTGCTAAGTAATACACTGACTCTATACGATCGACAGTTTTACTATCCGTCTGTTAAAATTCTGTACGATTTTTTTAACCTTATATTTTCATTATTACTTATATTTGTAAACAATGCATAGCAAACATTTCCAAAGGATACGAATTGTTTACATTTTCAAAAAGAATGTTACTGTCAACTTCTTTAAACTTAATAAATGTATACATACAATTTATGATTTACTAAGTTTGAAGAAGGCACTGTCTTTTTCAATATCTTTTCATCATTTTTATCTTTTCTTTTACACTGTAATTTTTTTTTTAACTCTATTTCAATTATGAATTTTACCATTATCCGTTCTTGCAAATTATTTATTAAATTTATTGTAAATTGTTTCTGTTATGAATTTTAATTTGTAAGAATAATTCAAGTTATTGTCATAACTCATATTTTACTTCAGTTATTGTCAATACTGCATGAACATTATTGTAATGATTTATGGTATCATTTAATTCGATAACGTTTGATAATCTTCATTTTGTACATTGTTCTTAAATATGTTTGATGCGTTTGATTGAAATAAATATACTACTACTACTACTACTACTCATGACGTCATACTATTTGACATGACGTCATGCAATAAGACTATATCTTTTATTCCGAAGTCATACGATTGTACCAAATTGAAAACAATGAGAGTGTCATAACTGATGTATACTCATGGAAGCGGTCCGGATAGACAGACAAAAAAATGTTAAGAAAAGATATGAAAGAAAATTAGACGAAAAAAGAAAGTGCGACCTCAAATGATTATTAATGGACGGCGTCCTAAAATAAAATCAGAAATCAGGACAGGCAAACGGACAGAGAGAAAGATACACAGACAGAAAGATAAACGGACAGAGAGAAAGATAAACGGACAGACAGAAAGACAAACAGACAGAGAGAAAGATAAACAGACAGAGAGAAAGACAAACGGACAGAAAGTGAGCTATTCTTATTATTATAGCATTTCTAAGCTGAACAATATGAAAAGCTAATGAAAAAACTAATTTATTCTCTGATCCTTCTCAATAATTACTGTAATTAACAAGCACTTTTATTTATTAGAATCTATAATGCAACTAATAACATCATGATAAAAAGTATCTAATAGAAATGATTACCTTGCCAATTTCATCTTTCAGCTTATATTGATTCAGTTGAGTCCAGCCTTCATTTTCCGTAATGGAAAGTCTCCTCGTCTCCTTCGTCGGTTGTCTCCTGAGACGCGGCGAGGTGTGCGGCGAGGCGTAGGGCGAATAGGGGAGCGACGGGACGATGGGTCTCACGTCGTGCGAGGTAGTCAACCGATCTTCAGAACGACTGTAGATAACTTTCGGAGCGTGCTTAGTCCTAGAAATTATAGTTTGAAATGACTGCGCGTCTTCGTGGTCATTCTGAGCAATATTATCCAACTCGTTCAGTCTCTCTCGTGTGTCTATTTGAGATGTAATTATGGGTGTAATGCTAGGAACTTGGAGATAATTGACACCCCCGTCCGTCCGCGCAACGCTATGCCGTCGAAGCACACGACTTGGGACCGTGTGTCCAGCACCGTATCGACTGGCGATGTCGTCCACGCTGCATCGTTTTTGACACTGACTCCGCGTCGCGTTACGAGATCTTTCCACCCCACATATTATAACCGGAGACTCAATTTCGCTGTAATCCGTTACAACGGCGGCATGTCTAATTATTTTCTTCTTAGAATAATTCACATCGGGTGGCTTCCTATTCGGTTGATCACTGGTCGCTTTCGCTGAGCATAATTCTGAATTTAAACTGAGATTCTTTACATCGATTTCTATCGATGACGTTGGGGCTTCTGAGGAAGGCAACTGTTTGCAGCTTGTGTCGGGTGATGTGAACTCAATGTACTGACTGGGAGAGAAAGGTGAAGTGAGATCTGAAGGTGAAATGGGATCACCATTGTGAAGACGATGACAAGGATCTTCATCTTGGCTGCTTACCATTTCTACAGACGATTGCCTGGAAGAGTTCATAATGGTTATTCTATTGTTTCTAATAATATGCAAGCAAAGAGATTTTTAATTATATAAGATTTAATAATATAATTATAAATAATTATTCTCCAAAGGAAAAATAATTTCAGTTAAACGTATCTACATAAAAACAATTATTATAGAATTATCGGTTATTGATGTAACAGACTTAGTCATATGTTAATGTAATATAACGGATAAAATCTTATTAAATTAGATTTTATTGCTAGAATTAGTACTGGCCTCTTTAGTATACATATAAACTAAACTATTGCCTATCTAATTTAAAAGTGCTGGCATATTATATATCTATGACGGAAATGCTATGTTATAAAACATGATGGCAAATAAATTATTTGTTATATTAGTATAATGATAAGAGAGATTCACACATTTTACAGTATAAATGAATACAGTGCACACAATTTATCTCAATAATTTATTGATATTTAATGGAATTTTCTGTCATTGATAGATAACTTATTAATATATTATCAATAGCTTCTATAATATCAACAAAGAGTTTCTCATATTATTTATCTGCATGTAATTCGATACTTCGATACGTTTTTCAGTACTAGTTACATAGTAATTCGACTGAAATTAAATTAATAATAATTGCTGAATAATATAGGAGAAAAATTACACTGCAGTCGGATGAAACCCTATAACTGCCA